>OY978007.1:4654612-4819987 GCA_963854515.1 Pandemis heparana
AAATTGCCCAACTGCCTTAAAATTGGCAAGCCGGTGGGAATCGAGTTCTATGGACGCCACGCCACTGAGAGGTTCTCAATTCGGTTGTATTTTGTCATTGATTCTTCTTCTAAGTTGCTAGGTCGCTACACATGTCAGTTGTCGGATGAGGATCTGAGCCTACGTGGATGACGTATTTGGGTGAACAGGATGGTGATGTCATCTTGCCTTCCACACCACCGTGCTGTTCGATCGAAGATCGTACTTAAGCATAGAAAGTTTTTTCCCAGTCTTACATCAGAGGCCCAATTTCTGAAAGCACAGCACTTGAAAGTACCTTATGAAAGTAGTGAAAAACTGGGCTGAATGTGAAATGACATACATAGGTACCTACTCTATTTTTAAAGGTAATTAAGCTAACATGACACATCTCTAGGCGTCTATTTCGTGTCAGGCCTCTATTCGGGATTGGCACGCGAGCGATAATACCGATCATTAGCAGAGCCTAAGGTTTAAGCCGCTATTCGGTGTAGCTAAAAATGACAGTTCGCCGAGCAAAGCCGATGAGAACGCCATGAGAGAGAGAGAGAGAGAAATATTTATTTACACACATTCGATACACTTAGATTTAAAATATGAAGAAATACAATGTACCTACTCAAGAATAGTACCGATATGGTGTAAAATGGGCCCCACTTGGCATAATCTTGCGGCAAGCCGTGAGTTCTGCGAGTTCCTTCACTTTTTCTAGTGTAGCATTGATAAAGAAAATTTTGGTAATTACTTATTCGCGATGGCCGCTCTCGATCTTCGTCGGCAAACTTGTTTGACAAGCGATCCGTCATAAAGCGGGAACCAATTTCTTGCCACGCACTTGCCAACTTCGTTATTATTTTAATAAGGACGGTGTTTGGGAGTTAAGCCAACGATTGAGGGAAACCGTTTGACGTTTAGGTATACTAGCAGTTAAAAAAACCCGTCTGCTCGTTTGCCCCCTACCTACCTACTCACCTAATTACATACATATTATAATTATTATGTTTAAAGTTGGTGCCTTAGAACGTGCCATCACCCATGCTTCCATCATAACACCTATTCGGCTTGGTACTATTTGAGATGAGGCACTAACTTCAAAGAGAAGTATTTATTTCTGTTTTTTTTTACCTCCGCTAATTTATGCTTCCTTATCAATCAGTTAAAGCCTATATTAGTATATTCCGTTAATAAGAATCTATCTCGAACTGTCTGTAGACGGATCCCACACGAGGGTGCCCAGAGTGACGGTAGCCCTCAATTAGGATGCTTATTAATTCCTAATTGTTGCCTAAACAGACAGGACAGGGGCTAAATCAGTTAAGCTGCCTACTAGACAGATTCACTATTGTTATTAAGCAACGAATAAGCAGCTTGCTCGAATGTACGCATAGTTGTGCAAGTAACTGGCGTGCGTGGTTTCATAAATTTTACGGACTACGCTAACTTAGGTACTTGAATTAGGATTTGTAAGTTACTCGTAAATACTTACAGCCTTATTCATGAAAAATCCTTAATTGAGCTTTGATCAGTCCATTAGTTAACAGACTGATTAAGCTTATTTGACAGTTGTTAAAAAGTATGATTCATAAACGCTTGCTAGCAGTCTGTTAGCTAATGAGCTGTTGATGGATGGATTAGACGCGTTATGTTGTCTGTCACCTTGACAAATCATAGACCAAAAATGGCCTTTTAGTGAATTAATAAAAAAAATTGACAGAAGTGGCAGCGAATTAGCGGGAAACCAGCGAATTAACACGACAGACGAGGCAGTGTGGATCTAGTTTCCTTTACCTTTCCCGGAGGGGATAAAAACTTAAAACAAAAAAAAACTGTGTGTGTTTGGGTTTTGCTCTTGCCAAAATCAGCTGTTCATATTTGTGGCGGCCATTTTGTGAGTTAGCAAAGAGATAAAGGAGGGTCTACAGTCCGCTAACTTTCGGACTATTTAACAGACCCTTGAAGAACTGATTAGCGCTAATTAACGTTTATGAATCATGTTTTTTTGCATCGGTCCTATAGCGAGCTTATAGCAAGCCTCTAACTTTTTATGAATAAGGCTGTTATACTCCTTGCCAAAGGCCTTTTAACAAGTCAAAAACCTTGCTGAAAAATGAAACTTGTAACAAGGACTAAAGGTTAGGTTGTGAACATTTAGACAACAGAGCCCTGGGGCCGTACCATGACGTCCTAATTCCGACTCAGTTTAAGTTTTAGCTGTCACTTTTAGTATGAATCTGACAGCGAGCGAACCTACACTGACTCGCATTAAGACGACATGGTAAGGCCCCTGGGCTGCTAGAGGCTAAGTAAAATTGAAATAATACAACTATCAAATAGCAATTTAACTACTTATAAGAGAAACCAAAGTACTTTAAGACTAAAGAAATAATCGTCAATCTGTCTACAGATAGGTCTAAGCCATAACAGGTTTGTTACATTATAAATAAGAGGTGCATCTTTACTTAACAAAGGACAGCGATTCAAATTTTTTTGCCTCATTAATTTTTTTATTAAGTACCTAACTACCTACTTATTTCCTCATTTGCGCTTATATTACTTACACTCATTTTAATATCAATCATCAGATCAATGTGAACGAGTGAATATCGAGTAAATTAGTTGGTTGCAAGGATATAATTAGTTAGAAAGCGAAGCTAAAACGCAAAGATCCAAAGAACGTCGAGCTAAATTCTCATTCTAAAACCCACCTTGATACCGCCTTGGGTAATGTACTAAAACTGCCGCAAACTAAAACAACAGTCTACTCCGGAGCAATCTCATTTTAAAAAGCCCGCCAGAGCACTTAATTTAAAAACAGAAGGTAAACTTGTCTGCAGCCACCTCTCAATAACCCTGTCCAAACATTGGGCCAACGTCTTGGGAAAGATAGGGAGGCGGAGCTAAAAGGTACGGCAGTAAGCTAGGGGATGAATATTCAAATTTAAAAGTGGAAGCGTGTGTTCGAAATTGCTGTTGTGTGTGTTTTTAACCCAGTTTATAAAAAGTAGAAACTAAAACCCAACTATGACAAAAAACGACGCTGAAAAACTATGAAACAAGATTTAAGAGAGAGACACATATTCGATCTTGAAAAGCCGTAGTCATACGTTACATAGATATTTAAATAAATAAAATAAATAAATAACATGGGACAAATTACACCAATTGACCCAGTCCCAAACTAAGCAAAGCTTGTACTAGGTATTGGTACCAGCCAACGGATAAACATACATTTATATAATGTAGATAAATACATACAACATCCATGAGTCGGGCTCAAACATTTTAGTTTTTTGTCATACTAGCTGTTGCCAGCGACTTCGTCTGCAAAGAATTCGTTTATCGCTATCCCGCGGGAACTACGCAATTTTCCGGGATAAAAAGTAGCCTATGTGCTATTCCAGACTTCTCTCTATCTATGTGCCAAATTTCATCCAGATCCGTTGGGCCGTTCTGGCGTGATTGAGTAACAAACAAACATACATCCATCCATCCATCCATCCATCCATCCATACTTTCGCATTTATAATATTAGTTAGATTAGATAAATGTCTGCCCCTACCGGGACCTCTAGCTTCATAGTCAGGGTCACTAACTACTTACCTACTTAGTCTATCCGGTCGTCACCTACCGTAACACTTTAAGAGGCTGACAACACCTAATTTTGTTGAAATTGATGTTATTTAAACACTTTTTTAAGAAAAACTGCACACAAAAAAAATATAATGATAATTTTCATCATATTTCAAACACGCTAGACGGGCTCGATACATAATTGAACAAAATCGGCTCGATAGAAAATAATTGCAAAGATTGGTCTTAAAATCATCATTAAACCGTTCTATGTCTTTATTTTTTCGACGTATGGGTCTCCAATTAAAAACATAAAGTCAACATATTCATACCTAAACGGCTGACGAGTTATTTCACAAATAATCCATACTTTTGTTTATTTCTTATGATTTGTGTCTTATTTGCAAGATTTTAGACGCGCGCCAAGCTGCTGGAATAGTTTCTTCTCTTTCACTAACAGGCACGTGAACCGTATGTGTGAAGAGTGGCGCTGCACCAGGTCATTTGCTGTTGACAGCGCCTTAACAAACGTTGTTCAGGTTGGATCAGCGGGAGTGGGACGGTGGGTATCTATGTAACGTGTGGCTACGGCTTTTCAAGACTGAATATGTGTCTCTCCGTCTCCCTCAAATCTTGTTTCATAGTTTTTCAGCGTCGTTTTTAGTCGTATTTGGGTTTTGGTTTTCTACTTTTTTTTAATTATTTCTACCGTTTTGGTGTTTCAATTAAGTGCGCATGGAATATAAGTCAACGCACGTAAAAAGAGCTCTGGGTGGCTCCCCTCTAATAGCCACCCAGAGCTCTCACGGATACGTTTGCGCATCTGGTGTAGTAGCGTCCCCCACCGCCCCCGCCAATTTGGCCCGTATTTCGCTCATGCGCAGGTATACCGTCAGGAGCTCGTTTTACTTGCGTTGACATCATGTTCAAAATCAAGTCAAGAATTTTCCGTATGAAAATTTTATTAGAGGCAGAGGATATAAGAGGTCACTTTGGCGTTAATTATACCGAGCTGACTTTACTTGATCGCGTTTTAAAACATACTATTACGATTTGTCTGTTATTTTATTATTGTAAAAACAACGGAACCGTTCAAAATAATTAATATTATCAGCGCCGAAAGCAGCGGCAGCGGTAGCCCTGTGTCGTTCCAATTTTACGTAGTCGCTTCCAAACAAATAATGTTCGATAGCTTACAACGACATGGTACTAAAATACGGGAATACTCCCAGTAATTGTATTAAAATCAGCGTCCTGTACAGTATTGACAAACAGAGGTGTTTCACGTCGCTGCGCTTGGAGGCATAACTTAATTTTGAGCGTCATTCCCGTTACTGTTTAGCCATTCAATATTTATATTTTACTAGCGCTGATGCCCATTGCCCACGACTTCGTAAGCAAACAATGCGATTATGTGGGATAAACACTATACTATGACTTTCGCCGGTAAGAACTCAATCTATCTCCACTTAAAAAGGTATTTTATAATTGTTTACGAATATTTCAGCAAATGGTTGATATAGTTTCATTGACAACAAACAAATACACAAAATGTCTATATGCCTTACGGGTAGACAAAGCAGCAGACAAAGACAGTAGGTAACAAGATCCAAAGGCCACGTTTAGCATGATTGTAGGAGTATAGGTCGAAAAGGGAACCAAAATAGTGATGGATTTCTAGCCGCATTGCCGATAACACGATTCCTAAGAATTTCGAACATTACCTCGATGGCCTTTTACGAGAAACCACTGGTACATTCTGTTTTTTGCTCCCAGACCAGCATGGTAGTGGTAGTGGAAGTTTCATCGAACACTCCTTATAAATGTAGGATGCGCGGATTGGAACGTAAGGAACGTAAGAGAGAGAAAGAATGAGTGGTGTGTGACTGGGACAGAGTGATGTTGTTATGAGCGTGTGTGAGAGAGACGGAGAGGGGTGATCGAGTTTCTAAAATGTAACGAATAGGAGCAGGAGATTGTGCTAAGCTCTAGGCGATGATGGTGTATTTTTTTCATAAATTTATAAAATTATACTTTTCCGAAGTTAATCCAGTTGTTTCGATCAATCCTCCCACATAAATGTTACATGTAAAATTTTAATTCAAAATTAAGCCATCCTTTTCGCACCGTAGTCTTAAATCAGCGACTAGCTAAATGTATGAAAACGTTGATAAAATATCAAACACAAACAAAAAAATCCTTAAACACGGTCGTGTTCAGTCAAACTAACTCAAGCACCTGTTGAAGCAATCTGTAGGTATTAATTTTGGTATACAACACGGATAGCAAGAGAGCGCGCGAGATATCCCTATATCCATATATCCCATATATATTATATACCCATCTTTTTCTTACTGCCCGTTATAGGAAGAGTGCAATGTACCTACAGTATGCTTAGTGCAGATTTTCAGTATGCTTAGTGTAAAGTTTTCAGTCACAAAATACGTCTCAAACGTGTTTGCTTTAAAATGTCAAATCCTATGAGAATAGTTTGTTGCCGATTCGATCCGCAAGTGGGGCTGCTAATTATTCCATAGTAATTGAGACGTTTACGTGAACGCGTTCGAGATGTTTTTATTTGCGAAAACTTACACTAGACGTTCAGCATCAAACGCGATGTCCTTAGCGTAACCGAAGCCGCCACCCGTAATAAGTTTACACAGAACACTGTTCCTCCATTCGTTGAACCTGAGGTTTCGGCGGGGCTTTTAAAGTAATAGTAAATTATGTACGAGTTGCGCTGATAGGCTTTGCGCTAACGTGCTTACTGTCTCAAACAATAGTGTGTTCGCGGCTTTATAATACTTTGGATACGTATGTGGAAACCAAAATTCACTCAAGAGTTATGCGTTTTGTGCGTCGCAGAGAGGATGGATGAAAGACTAACTAAACAGATTTATATGGCGGGTGTGAAGGGGTGTGTTGGAAGGTGAAGGCCTAGACGGACGTTCCGTAACCAAAACGGCTGGATAACAAATCAATCAAACAAGCAACAGTCCTCCAATAAATCTGATATCTACAGCCAAAGCACACTTGGTAAACTCACAGCAGTTTTGTAAATTGCAAATTGTTTGCCAGTAATTTCACCCGTATTAATAATCTGACAAATCTGTTAATTCTGATAGGTACACCACTGTATAGTTTTATGGAAAATGGATGTTTTGTTGCACGGATGCTAGAGGTGAGTTTTGAATTTTTATTAATTTTAGTTTGGAGGTAAATCCATACGCGAGAAATCCAATTATATTGGACGCAATCAACACAGTATTGGGACAGAGAGAAGCGCTTATTCTATTTATTATTATTACGTATCATTTTAAAATTATCAGCCAATTATGTTTGAAAAAACAGTGAAATTGCGATTAAGATTGTTCTCTCTCTCCAGCCTATATACGTCCCACAGCTGGGCACAGGCTCTCAGATTGAGCGGGCTTGGGCTATTGTTCCCACGCGGGCCCAGTCCGGATTGGGAACTTCACACACACCATTGAATTACTTCGCAGTTGTGTGCAGGTTTCCTCACGATGTTTTCCTTCACCGAAAAGCTCATGGTAAATTTCAAAGAGATATCGCACATAAGACTACTCTTACTCGCAATAAATTTCAGTTTTTCAAAGAAGATGAGAACACTCCATTAGGAAATTTTGCTACTTTGGTAACTACTTGGTGCATTGCTAAATTTAATGTGCCCATTGAAAGTAGTACCTATTAAGGACGGAAAACATTTTTTTTTTTGCTTTCGAAGATGTAATCTTATGTAGGTACATAAATAGCGCTGTTGTGCGTAAAGTGGTTAGTCTATCCTATAAGTAATGCTTCAATCGTTACGCAGACGTGTCATCATAGCGGTATGCGCTCGGGTTAATCGAATCAATGCGTTACTAACGATTTGTTTACAGCATTAATGGACATTGGAAGGTTCTATGCTATTTGAATTTCCATTTTGTATCCGCTTAATATCGACACAATAATACTTAGTTAACATAAACATGTACAGGGTGCTCTCTGACCCCCTTATACATAAACGCTCTATAGGCTTCTCCTAACTTAACAATCGTTTGTCCTTATCTAAGAAAGGTAAATGTCAAGGTGCTAGTGTCAAGCGGTGTTAAGGTGTTAGCGCCTACAGAACGTTTATCATTAAGAGGCTGACAACACCAAATTTTGTTGAAATTGATGTTATTTAAGCACTTTTTTAAGAAAAATTACACACAATACAAATCCAAAAAAATATGTATGTCAATTTTCATCATATTTCAAACACGCTGGACGGACTCGATACATAATTGAACAAAATCGGCTCGATATAAAATAATTGCAAAGATTGATCTTAAAATCATCATTAAACGGTTCTATGTCTTTATTTTTTCAACGTATGGGTCTTGCAATTAAAAACATGAAGTCAACATATTCATACCTACACGGCTACCGAGTCATATTTCACAAATAACCTATACTTTTTTTTATTTCTTATTATTTGTGTCTTATTTGCAAGATTTTAGACGCGCGCCAAGCTGCCAAAATAGTTTCTTCTCTTTCACTAACAGGCATGCGATCCGTATGTGTGAAGAGTGGCGCTGCTCAAGGTCATTTGCTGTTTTTGTTGGCAGACGGACGTTTAGAATAAAGAACCCTAAAAATGGAGCTGTAACTGTTACTCGCAATGGCACAAATAAATCTAAAACGAGAGTCCGCCTGAAATAAACTCGATTGATAAAGGGGACTTGTTTTTCTACATTCACTCCGTAGTTACCATTCGAGAAGAAGTCGTGTTTACAAACCAACACAATCTTTTACAGCGAGTGGTCCAACTCAGGAGAAACGGAGGCTTTAGTATTTAATACGTATATAATATATGTACTTAAATAGAAAAATTCTGACTGACTGACACGTCAACGCCCGGCTTAAGCCCTTGGGACCATAGACTCTAAAGAAAAACGGTTGTATAATAATTCGTCATCCCAATATTTTTATTAACTTAGCGTAAGTATCAAGCAGTGTTGATAATGTTATTTTTTTCATTCATTCGTATACGGACCTCCACAAAATAATGCCCCATTCAATCAATCAATTACGAGTAGGTACTTGAGCAGTTTTAATAAAAACACGCAATAGGGAATATGAAATAAATTTGTTTATCATATTATTTCTTAACACAATAAGTATATGTAAAATTATCCTAAAATAGATGACTAAAAGTCAAATTAAAAGTCTTATCATACATAACGTCATAAAATTAAAATACTATGCCCATACATAATATTATGTTAACTCCATATTAACATTCTGTTTTTCTAGAAAAAGGTAGAGACAAATCTTTGATGGCTCGATCGGTTATTTTATACCTAGTTATTCGAAAAGTATTTCCTATTTCCTTTTTACATTTTTTTATATAAGAGGGGTCAAACCAGCAGAGCAAAGCAAATGAACAAACGAGCAAAGTAACAAAACTGAGAACACATTTTTCTCTTACCTACCTACCTACCAAAATCAGTAATCGGCAGGGTAATTGTGTAAATATTTTGACACTCGGCATTGGATTGAAATGACCGCTCTTATATGAACGTGACAGCTAGGTGATTCCGATGCCAATTGTCAGCCCATACATGAACTGTCAAAATGAACACGCTGGCGATTGCGAGCGAGTTAGACAATAACCCCCTATTCATAAACGCACTATAGGCCTCTGCTAAGTTAGTAATCGTTTGTCCTTATCTGTGAAAGGTAAATGTCAAAGTGACAGATAAGGACAAACGATTACTAAGTTAACAGAGGCCTATAGTGCGTTTATGAATAAGGGGGTAAGCCTACTGGTGGATCTGAATAGAAATACCCTTATACTTCTCAAGCTCGCCGGATAGTCATGGTCGTTGCTTTAATATTAATTAGTGTGTGTGTGTGTGTGCGTGTGTGTAGTATCTATATACGGTCTCTGGCCCTGTTGCTACCGTCTGCTGTAGACTTGCTGATCTCGGTACTGAACTAAAAATTTTATTAAGATTAAAGATTATATAGACATTATCAATATTAGCATCTTATCAATTTAAATATTGTGCCTACCTGTTTTAATTAGTTTGTATTATTATTTTCTTTTTACTTTAGTAATATTTTTATTTTTATTATTATTAATTATTTACAAGGACATAAATATTGCTATGTCGTATGTGTATGTGTGCTAAGTTAGGTATTAGGTAGGTATATTGTTAAGCTTATGGATTTCCGTTTTCTTTTGTTGTTTTATTTTTCCATTTACTGTCTAGTTACAGGCTAGCAGCGTCGAAGTTCCTAAAACGTCCCCATAGCGAGCCTGTGGGGACGGAAGTGACACATGCCCTCGGTACCGCTCTGCTTTCAGAGCATGACATGAGCGCGTGTGAGCCAACATTGGGGGCGGCAGACGTAAGCTTGCCTTCGGAATCCAAAAGCTTATCAGTTACTTACTTGACATGAAATGCATATTTCATATTTTTTATTATATATAATAATTTTTTTTTTTTTTTTTTTTTTTTTGCTCTTTTTCTCATCGACATTGGAGATATCTCCAATTAACTTATTTGACGGTGGAGGCGTTTTACACCTCCACTAAACTTAGATTATTTTTATTCACTTTTTGCTTTTGCTTTCTCTTTCTTATCATTATCGCATATTTTGTTTCGCTTTGACCAGTAGAGACTTTATACATCTCTACTATAGACCAATGTAATTTAATGTACGGACTTAACTTAGGGACCTTTTACATCCCTTTTTATAAAATGTATTAATTGTATTAGGTAAGTTAAGTAGAATTTAAGTACTATTGTAAATCTATTTTATTTTGAAAAAATGACTTTCTGCCAAGTTTCTTGCGGCGCATTCTTCTTGGCAATGATGGTCTTTCCGAATGCGCTGGTAGATTCAAAAAAAGACATGTAAAAGAGCCCTCGGCGGCCTATTTGCAAAATAAACTTTTGACTTTTGACTTTTGACTTTTGAATATTATTTTATTTTATTTATTTATTTATTTATTTATAAAATGACTTAAATCTATCATTATATTATTATTGTCGGTTGTTTGCTATTATTACAATTTTAAATTGGTAATGATACAATACTAATAACTAAAGTAACAGCTGGTCGGCTTGTGGGGTTTTATTGTATTATAAACAATTGGACCACTCAAGTGTTGCCATACAGATTTGTTTTTTTTCCCACTGTGTCTGACGTTCGTGTCGTCGTCGCAATTTTTAGTTTTAGGTTTAGTTTTAGGCAAAAGGGTCACACTGAAAATCAGCGCTGCGGCCTGCCGCAGCAACATGCTGAGTTTGGCCCTTTTGGCACTTGCGGCACATGTCATATTTTTTGAATTTTTCATTTTGTTTTTTTATTTTATTTTTGTGTCGTTTTGTGTCAATAAAATTAAATGTTTTCTTTCTTTCTTCCTTTCTTTCTTAAATAACCCGATATTGAAAAAAACTCGCAGCTATTTATTTAATCCCCCATTCACGCTATTTCCTTTCTCTTGGAGCTCTCGGCCCTACCCTCCGCCGCTTCCCACAAAAGGCGGCATTCACAAACCATGTCTGGGTACTTCGCAAGACCAATATTTTCTTCGTAAAGGGGACGGTACGACGATAAATTCTATTCCTATTGATAGTTAGTACCGCATTAGTTCTCCTTTTGTACTTTGGGATCGTTCTGAAGAACTGGCTAGGGCGACGTCTAGAGACGTTTTATTGGCTACAAGGTGAATTATGTGGAAAATATCTGAGCTTATTCACTTTTTCGCGTCCCCAGTAAAATAAATGTATCTACCTACCTAAGTATGCGTAGGCAAGTAGGATTATTTATCGAATCAGTTTTTTTATATAAAATAGGCTTACGTTGGATCGGATGTTTATCGCCTTCACCTTTGGCTCGTGTGACAAGTTCCTACCTTTGGGGATCGCTATTATAATATTTTATCAGATTATTGGTGATGCATATAATAATAAGGAAACACAATTAGAGTGTTGAGCTAGATAATTTATGTGCTTGCTTTAGCATAGATTTATCAAGGTGTAGCTGTCTTGTCGTCATAAAATTTAGGCTACATCACTCGACCATCTCTAAACGTGGCCTTTAGGTCTTGTTACCTTAGGCTCTGTCTACCCCGTAAGGAATAAAGACGTGATTTATGTATGTATGTAGCAGCTACCATTTGAAAGTGGCAAAATTTTTATGTATTACTACAAAACTTTGTCCCTTAATTTTCGACTATTCGTATTTCAAATACAGCCCTGGTTTTTTTTTACTGAAATAAGGTACCCACTTAAAATATCTGTCCGTGCGTGGAAAACTTATGTGTTACCAATCTAACGTACCATCTTAATTCACAAAACGTTAATTAGGTACCTAATTATCATTCTGCATTCGCTGTTGAAGCAAAACATTGTTTTCTAATAACATACGAAATCAACAAACACTATTAACGTATTCACTGCCATCGCCGCATATATTATACGTTTTCGAGGCTTTCGCCCGGTACCGTTGTCATAATTTTACAGGCATTTGCACGCACATGAGCGTCAGTGGCACCTGAAGAAGTCCCGGGTTTGGCAGGTGGCAGCGAATCTAACTAATATTATAAATGCGAAAGTATGGATGGATGGATGGATGTTTGTTTGTTACTCAATCACGCCAGAACGGCCCAACGGATCCGGATGAAATTCGGCGTATAGATAGAAAAAAGTCTGGAATAGCACATAGGCTACTTTTTATCCAGCAAAATTGCGTAGTTCCCGCGGTATAGCGATAAACGAATTTTTTGCAGACGAAGTCGCTGGTGCGTTAATAATCCCCGTCCCACAATTAACGTGCCAGCTGCATATCTTTCCGTGACCTCATTCGAAAGAGAACCCTGCTAAGATTTAGAATTAGAATAACCTATTTCTAGAGGCTCACTATTGGGTCCAACTGCTAGGCAAAGGCTCCTCCTCTCAACCTCCACAACTCCCCGCACTCTAGTGCGGACAGGGAAAAGGCCCGATTATTCACCAATTTCGAGTGGTATTTCACCATAATGTGCTTTCAAAAATAGGGACCTCGTCCTCTATGCCGTATTATAAATTAGTATTTTATTTTATCAATGTTTCGCGTCTGAGTCTTTGTCACAATAAAACGTATTAGGTAGGTATTAGGCATTCTTTCTTTCATTATCAAAAACCAATAAATTTTGATCTTTTTCAAGCTTCCGCAGAAATGATCACCAATTCTTTCTCCAATTTAAAACCTGAAGAGCTCTCAGAATATCTAATTTTACTCGGCCGTAAAATATCCTTTTCATTTATAACCTTTAATTTTATTTCTTTTAATAAAAAGGCCGAGCAAACGGTCTTTGTCTGACAAGTTAATAGAAGGGCGAAAAAACTGTACCACCGGGTGTAATTTATGCGCAAAATGAGCATAACTGGGACACGTTCCGCTTTTATCGCCGTAAAAAGTGGAAATGTTACAACTTCTTAAGTAGTAACTTGAAAGTTAAGTACCTCTCCGTCACCGCTACATGTCTTTGCAAATAAATTTTGACAGGAGACGTGTATTTTCAGAGAAAGGCAAGCTTACACTGCTGTGTTCCGGCGTGGAGAGTTAAGACAGACGGTGAAATTACTGGGATAAGAGATATTCTATCCTAGCCCTCTAGGCTGTGTCCTTGGTGATGCTAGCTTACCATCAAGGACCCGCTTGCCCGTTTTCCTTTCTTGTCGTATAAAAAACGGGTGTAAGTCAGAATAGGTACATAAAGTTTAAAATGTATAATGGGTTAAAGTAGGAAATGGATCAAACTATTATATTTACTTCATGCATTTTTTTTGTGAAACTACTTATTACGTGGGTGAACTTTTTTGATCACTTTATCTACAAATTGATTTAGGTTAGGTTAGGTTTATTTAATAAAAAAATTCTGAGAAAATAGCATTACCTATAATATATTTTGAACCATTACGTATTTTCACCCATTATGTATATCTGTTTATAAAAAAGCGTGACAAACAGACAGACAGACTGACAAATGGTAGGGATATACAGCCAGTATATTAATATACTCAGCGGCACAAAATTTGGCTCAGTTATATACGAAGCTCTATTCGACTCAAAACGCACCCCACACTCAAATTGCCCTTTATAATTTCCAGTTTCCACTACAATTCAGCCACCCTGTATCCAGATATCTGCGGTTGCTCCACACCGTTATACCTATACTCTGAACGCATGGCTAACCATCATAACTATACCTCTGAAACAGCAGCTACCAAGCCACTTTCACCCTTATTCCCTGGTGCAAAAGGAGTATGGGCAGTTGTATTGACTGTATGTGAAGTTGTGGAAGTGCAGGCGTCGCAGCGTGCATCTGCGAGAGGTTGCTAATATACGTGGTATACATTTACTAGTACCTGGTAGAGAAGTGTAATAAAGGATTGAAATTGAAATGGGACATTGGCTTTTGTTTGTAGAAGCGGCTAATTGGTTCGCCGAAGTCGGGGAAACTTCACCTAGTTCGGAGGTCGGAATTTTTGACACTTCATGTGATTTCTCGTTGCATCTGATAGTCCCTAAGTACCTACTGTAGCTTGCTTGTTTTTTGATTGTACAATAAATCATTTTTTTTTATTATGGTTTAAACATTACACATGATTACAGTTAATACTACCATTCCTATAGAAAATATAAAAAAAAACTCCAATATTTTTTTAAATATTTTTTTAGCTTCTATAGCTATGGTTATATACCCCAGTGGATTATTGTTAGGGGGTATCTGATACACCCTGTATATACAATATGTATAAAAAAACGACGAAAACAAAAAAGTGACGTTGTACTGGAATGAACGTTTTGGGACACATTTTATCTTGTATGAGGTAAACGATTCTGAGTGAGAAAACCCCAACATAGTTAAATTCTGGAAAAATTTATTGTGTAGTTTTTTTTTTGGAAAACGCTTTGACATGACCGGTACTGGTAATTCAGATTATTGGCGCACGTAAGTTGTTTGTAGCAACTCCATCTCAGACCTAATAGAACCTAATAGAAAGTTGTCAGGCTTAACAAAGAAGCCGATTTTAGCAAGCAAAGTTGTTGGTATTCAGCTAGTAACGTATCCGTATCTCTCGTACCTGTCTAAAGTCTTTTCATTCTAAACTGTTCTATTTGGTAAACAAAATTCTAACCTTAAAAAGTCTCATTTTGTTGTTTTTTAACTATTTCATCCTCAGTTCATCGTAAATAAAGGAACTGGAGATAAAATATCAGAAAAATTATGTACAAAATATTGCCTCAGGTTTTTTTTTGTTTTATGCGAATAGGAAGGCAAACGAAAAAGTGAGTCACCTGATGGTAAGCGATAACCACTGCCCATAGACACCTGGAACCCCGGAGGGATTGCAGATGCGTTGCCAACCTAGAGGGCTAAGATGAAATGCCTCTTGTGCCCGTAATTTCCCCGGCTGTCTTACTCTCCACAGCGGAACACAGCAGTGAAAGCACTGCTGCTTAGTGCAGGATTAGCGAGTAAGATGGTGGTAGCTATCCGGACGGACCTTGCACAAGGCCCTACTACCCGCAAATCGTCGTTTATTTGATAACATAATACACCCTATTCTTTACAAAAAATTGTACATTGAGGTTAGAATTTTGTTTACCAAATAAGACAGTTAAGAATGAAAAGACCCTAGATAGGTGTTTGTTTGGCTGGGTCGGGTGAAGTCGGGTTGTCCAATATATATTTTCACGCGCCGCCACTGCTGTATATAACCATTTTAACGACTTGTAACTGAGTTAGTTCAACTCAACGCAACTGGAGTCTCTAAGGAATGTAAATTGACCCAAATATGTCAGAAGGACGCGATGGGACAAATTTGATTACTAAACAATACACTCATGTAGTATGCAACTATTAATGTAGGGAACGAAATGGTGTAATGCACATTTTTTATATCTGTAAAGTAATTTACAGAAAATATCTTATTTTCTGTGACTCTGGGTCCCTGGATAATTTTTGTTCTCTGTATTGATTTATAATTGGAAGTGGGACGTATATAGACTGGAAATGATGATTTATTGTCGTTTCAGCGTGAAGCAGGAAAAAACACACACACTCACATCCTCACATCCTCGCATTTTCACAAAATTTCGCATGCATAATATACTAGTAGGGTTTTTCAAAGTAACTCCTTGCCTCTATCACGAACAAATAAAAGCGTGACAAACAGAACAGACTTACTTTCACATTTATAGTAGGTACTAGCTGTTGCCAGCGACTTCGTCTGCAAAGAATTCGTCTATCGCTATCCCGCGGGAATTTTCCGGGATAAAAGTAGCCTATGTGCTATTCCAGACTTTTCTCTGTCTATGTGCCGAATTTCATACAGATTCGTTGGGCCGTTCTGGCGTGATTGAGTAACAAACAAATATCCATCCATCCATCCATCCATACATACTTTCGCATTTATAATTCGAAATATGTACCATCTTAATTTCCACCAGATCCAGCTAGCTCAGATGGGAATCACCCCAAGCATGAACTAGACCCTTGTCAGGGGGCAGTCGTCATTTCACGCGTATCTTGCCTGCGCAGCCAATTACATTGTGATTGACCTGCGACCACCATTCCCTGGCCTTCCGCCCTCCCTCCACCCCATACGAGCCCAGGCCACTTTGGCGACGAGATTGGAGAAACAATAGCTCCCTGTGACTTAGACGGGCATGTGTACCAAGTATCTGGTCGAATGGTCCAATTGATTGGGACGCCTTTACTTTGTTCTGTTTCAATAATGAAGTGATTGGCTCCATCTACATACCCATAGGATTTGTGTATAATTGGGTTTTAAGACAAGTGAGTTGTTGGCTGACCGCTTAAAGGTGAACACGATGATAATGATGATATTAAGAACAGTGAGAATGTAGGTATAAGTATAACAACTTTCGAAACAGAACTCTTTATTGTCCACTGGTGGATTTTTTCATTGTTGAGCATACACATGGAATGATGACTGTCATTACGAGCACTATTGATTTTAGTTGGTATATGGGAAAAGTGTAATTTTTTCATTCCTTTTTGTTGGTTAGTCACTTCAAAACAATGTAGGTACCTACAAGAAACAATTTATCGTCGTGTCACAAGTTTCAATTAAAAAAAAATACTTTTGAAATAGATAAGTAAATAGATAATTAGATAGATTTATGATGGGTCACCTTTTTAAAAATACAATTCATTTAAACGTCAATTGTAATAAAAAAATATATCAATTGAAATTAAATAAATACAAAATAACAACAAAAATAAAACTAAATAAAATGGCAATGTAAGTACCTAATACCTAACTAAACTAACCAAAAGTTTCACAAAATGTTGCATGTCAAATGTTGGTTGGTGAAATGATTGAATCCCAGAAAATATGGTAAAGACTGTCTTTAGTTAAAAAGACGTCAATAATTGCTGTTTAAATAGAATCAATGAACACAAAATATTTACCTTGCTACTCCGCTACTTAAAGTAGCTAGTTTAAGTAGCGGAGTAGCAAGGTAAATATTTTGTGTTCATTGAAATGGACCTCCGCAAAGTAACGCCTGATTCAATAAAATATTTAAATAGAATCAGTCAATACAAGATTTTTAAAGAAAATTCATAGCCGAGTAAAATGGAAAAAACTCAACAGGTGTTGAAAAGGCTTCGCCATTGTCGCTGTTCAGTATTCAGAGCAATTGTATCGGTATTCAATGCAATAAAATGTAACGTCAAAGGAACCTTCAAGAAAACAAAGGCTAGTATTTTCCGCAATAAAGAAACATTTTGTCGGCTATTTTGGTTGGAATTCTTTATGATTCTTTATGTGTTGTCGGTGATATTTTTTTAAAAACGTAATAAGTGCCACCTAGTGCTTACATCTAATCTTTGTCTTTTGTTTATTTATTAAGTATGTGGTGCTCATTAAAGACTTATTGTATTGTATTGTATAGGTATCTATCTAGTACTGTACTGTATAAGTGTTGAATAAAGTGCTATTACGTGTAATTCCATATTTTTAATAATTTAACATTTATTCAGACAAAACTTTTGCGGCGTTAGTAGCACAGCGTTTCAAATATTTACACAACACTTAATTTGACAAAATAAAAAAAAACATTGTTTAAACCTCATCGTAATTTTATAGTACTAACAATTCTATGTTAATAAAAATACAAAAATATATTATTAAAACATATGCACTAGTGGACATTGTCAAATTAAGGGTCAGAAATCTGATTCCCTATAAAGGCTCTTAGCTACGACATTTTTGTAGTCTCTATAAATAAAATAACATGAATAATAAAATAAAACGTTGCGTTTCTTCGTACCAAAAAATGATTGCATTACTATCACAGTCATTATTGTCCAATGTCATGAACGAGTGTCTCTATTAGACATACAATGGTTCTAGTAGCCTAATTTCGCAGAAGTGAATCAAGTTTCCGTGGTGTAGCGGTTATCACATCTGCCTAACACGCAGAAGGCCCCCGGTTCGATCCCGGGCGGAAACATTACTTTTTGCATTATTTGTTGCTGTAGTCTTGATTTTTATGTTTTATTTTATAATCGTTTTATCGATAAAACAAGGTCAATTCATGATAATATTATGCGTCCAGGATTTACTGATAATTCTTTAGCAGTGTATTACTGATGTCATAACGAGTAGAAAATGTTATTTTAAGTCGAATTATGTGTTTTAAAATTTTATTTTGAATGGGTGAAACGCTAAAGCGTAGCTATGCAAAATGAATTGTAAAATGCAAAAACTCATAATTCGACCTAGGTTTATATTTTTTTACTCCATATATTATGACCTCAGGAACACACTGTTCAAATCTCTAGCAATGGTCTCGTCCACCTTTATAGAGTCATAAAAACTTTGTAAATATTAGTAGGTATTTAGTTTATGTCAATAATAGACTGCTTATAATTAGTTACCAATATTACTTTTAATTTTTAATTTTAAATAACGTAACTTATCATAAAAAAAACTTAAAAGTACTTCCTCAATTAAAAAAGTTTTTCAAAACACTGCTGCTGTCAGTTTTTGTTTTCGTTGCGGGACTTAGTTTTTTTTTAACTTACAACATTGCGTTTTCGATCACATTGTACAGGGGTAAGGTCTAATTTTGAATGGGAAGTTAGCTGTAAATTAAAGTGGTGGATAATGATGCGGACATTGTGTAGACTCTACACTTGAATTGAAAGTCAGTTTTACTATTTGTAAAGAGGGGAATGTCAGAATGAACAAGTGTGTTTTTATACACGATTGTTGTTAAAAAAAAAAATCGTTATTATGTGTTAAAAAAACTACTTACTGCCAACGTAGGAAAATTTTGACAATATTTTTTTACGAAAATTGTCACCACTATTACGAGTAGGTAACTAGGTATTTATTTTAATTTACAGTGAAAAAGAAACACAAAAAGTAATGGTCATTAATTTAAGAGCGAGAAAGCCGAACCGACGAGGAACGAGGGAACGAATTATACGAACTACGACCATCGTATTTCAGCCTGTCAGAACCAAAATTCAACCTAATTCTTAAAAAAGATAACGCCTAAACTTGTCATAACGTCTAACAACATTCTAAACAACGCCTTGGGGCGACCAAACTATCTTGTCACAAGAAACAATCCCAAATTTTGCTAGTAAATCATTCGCTTCCATAGATAATTTAGTGTCTTAATCGTCGTTACCAAAGGAGCCTAAGTGTGTTAATTTTTAATGGCACTTATGCCTTTTTGCTTAGGACATTGTTGTTTTGGCGACGCGTTAATGGAGACGGAGTTAACAGTAAGGGGAGAAAATGTATGAAGCCGTGTCACTTTTCCTCAGTTTGCAGGATAGTTGCTTCATGTTTAATGATGGTTTTAAAGGTAAGTTTGCGTAATATTTTAGCAGTTGTTCCCAAAGTATGAGTAGGTATCTACAAACTATTTGTATTATGTTTTATGCGCTACCTAGAGCCGTGCAAACTGACGTCAAATCTACCCAGTTGCTTTTGACATAATATCGCCCGTTTGCATAACGTACTATCTCATACAAAATAGCCATTTTAGTAATATTTCGCATTATCTCAAAATTGTTCTAGTATTCACGTGAAATATTTTATAGTTGTCGTCAAACAACATCTTAATTTTACAAATAATTGAGTCTTTGAATTTAAAAAAAATATCGATTTTTTTTATGTTTTTTAAAACTTTATAGCATATTATATAATATCTAATTCAAAGAAATCTTAAAATATTTTTTTTAAATTAATTATAAGCAATTCAAAATTGATGAAATTTGAAATATGACCACTTGACCGGGAACGGGCCATGATTGGTCGCCATGGCTGTGACGTCACAATGTTAAAGCAATTTCACGACAATACTGGGTTAACGGCTGATTTCACTAAAAATATCCGAAATTTAATACAAAAAATATCTGCTGAAGTTTTTTTTATGAAATAAGGTGGCAAACGAGCACGCGTATCACCTTATAGTAAGTAAATTTTTGTTTTAGTCATGTGTAGGTAGGTAATAAAAGCTTAATCCTGATATGTTTCTGATATATGTGAACTGGATTGATTTTACTGGACCTGAGATTTCACAATAAAGTACCTAAGTACAGTGTAAGATACTGAATCGCTTACCTACCACTGTGGAATTTTAACATACACCCTGCCAGAGATATTATTGCTAAATTGTACCTATTAGGTAGGTTACGTAATTCAGTTTCTTCGACCGTAGGTACGTAAATTTTAATAGCTAGATTTTGTGGTTGATAGGTATTTCTAGTTTTTTTTATAATCCCGTGGGATTGTATTATATATTCAATGGGAATTTTTGCGGGTGTAAGAGCCTAACCTTGTTCTAGGTAGGTACGTTCGGATCGCTAGGTACGGTTAACGTCAAAGATATCTTTACACTTTAGTACCTTGTCGTTGTAACTATATGTTTGAAGTTTCATATGAAGTTGTCAAAGTCCTTGGAGCGACAAGGCACTAAAGTGTAAAGATATCTTTGACATCGACTGTACCAGCATCTTAGTAATCCTGCCGCCAAGCAACAATGCTTGCGCTGATGTGTTCCGGGTGAGGAGAGTAAAACAGCCCGATTTTGGCATAATTTTTTAAATCCAAGATGGCGGATGACATTTTGACACTATTGACACTGACACTAAAATATTGATGGGTGTCGTTTTTGAGTAATTTGGTGCTTCTGAGCCTGATTTTGACATACTTTTTTGGATTCAAAATGGCGGATGACATTTTGACACTTTGATACTAAAAATGTTTATGGGTGTCGTTTTCGAGTAATTTGGTGGCTCTGAGCCCGGTGTTGGCATAATTTTTTGGATACAAGATGGCGGATGACATTTTGACACTTATGCCACTAAAAATGTTTATGGGTGTCGTTTTCGAGTAATTTTGTGGCTCTGAGCCAGATTTTGACATACTTTTTTGGATCCAAGATGGCGGATGACATTTTGACACATATGCCACTAAAAATGTTTATGGGTGTCGTTTTAGAGTAATTTGGTGCTTCTGAGCCTGATTTTGACATACTTTTTTGGATTCAAGATGGCGGATGACATTTTGACATTTTGACACTAAAAATGTTTATGGGGGGGGTCGTTTTCGAGTAACATCTTACACTTTTTTGTGTTTTTTGTGTCAGTAATGTCAAAATGTCATCCACCATCTTGGATCCAGAAAGGTATGCCAAAACCGGGCTGAGAAGAAACAAATTACTCGAAAACGACACCCATAGACATTTTTAGTGTCAAAATGTCATCCGCCATCTTGGATCCAAAAAAGTATGTCAAAGTCTGGCTCAGAGCCACAAAATTACTCGAAAACGACACCCATAAACATTTTTAGTGGCATAAGTGTCTAAATGTCATCCGCCATCTTGGATCCAAAAAATTACGCCATTATCGGGCTCAGAGCCACAAAATTACTCGAAAACGACACCCATAAACATTTTTAGTGTCAAAATGTCATCCGCCATCTTGGATCCAAAAAAATATGTCAAAATCTGGCTCAGAACCACAAAATTACTCGAAAACGACACCCATAAACATTTTTAGTGTCATAGTGTCAAAATGTCATCCGCCATCTTGAATCCAAAAAAGTATGTCAAAATCAGGCTCAGAAGCACCAAATTACTCAAAAACGACACCCATTAATATTTTAGTGTCAAAGTGTCAATAGTGTCAAAATGTCATTCGCCATCTTGAATCTAAAAAAATATGCCAAAATCGAGCTCAGAGCCATCAAATTACTCAAAAACGACACCCATAAACATTTTTAGTGTCATAGTGTCATAATGTCATCCGCCATCTTTGTGCTCGAAATTCCGGGTTTTCTTATGAAATTCCCCTGGGATAAAATCAACGGGATTTTGAACTGAAATCCCACGACTTATTTACTTATTCATATAAATAGTTACTACCAAAGTGTACTTCATCACTATTCTCATCTAATTTTATTGTTTTAAATCCCGGTACCGTGGAAAGTTGGGATAGAAGCATGATAGAAGTATAGCTAGTGCCATCCACAAAGACTCGTAGATGTATTAAAATTAACCTTTAACTACAAATTAATAAGAACCACGGTGGATGGCATCCATCGTGAATGACACCTACTATAGCCGGTACGTAAATCCAGATTATAAATTATAAAGTTCGTGTATGGCAAATTTTATCGAAATCTGTTTAGCCGTTTTAGCGTGAAAGAGTCACAAACCAATACGCTCTCACAAACAATAGCATTTTATAATAATAGTAGGATAATAACAGAATAGAGTAGATTAAAGTCAAAAAACGGTATTACCTGTATACTAACTACGAGTGGAAACTAACATTGTGACGTCACACGCGGCTCGGCCTTGTTCGGGAACTGTCGGTGTGTTTTCGGTGCGGTACTCGACGATCAATTTTCAAATCGGTATAACTCGGTAATTATAGCGAATAAAAAAAAACTAAAAATACTTTTCTTACAAAACTTATATATGATCTTTCCATTTATGACAAAAAAAAAATTGATTCAAAAACTCAATTAACTCCTCGTATGTCGGAGCTAAAAAAAGTACCGCATTCTAGACGCATCTGTTTTAATATCTACAAATTCTGCTGATCTAAATAAAAATAAAAAAATAGTCTACAATTTGACACAGATCTGTGTCTTAAGCATACGAGGGGTTAAGAAATCGATTAATTCATAATCGAATATCTTTGAGTTGAATTCCCAATTTTGAAACCTATTCATTCCCGGAAAGGTAAATATTTATCATTAATACCGGTTACTGTTTTCATTGTAAGCAAATTTGGAACAAATTGTTATAATTAGGAATACTTAAGATGTTGGTGCTGAGCTTGAAATACGCTAACATTAATTTAATTGTAGGTGTTTAATTACAATAACGCCAGAAACTAAAACGCCGAAATTTTGCGGAATTTCACAATTAGACAACAGATGTCGCTGAGCTCTATACAATATTGTGGAAGATTAATTTATTTTTTGTTTTAGGTGAGACGGGAATGGCAAAGTTGCGTCCTTTACCTTCCTTTCACCCGATGGAGTCGTAAGAAGAGTTATGTTTTTCAAGTATTGCACGGCTAGCACAAGAGCGCGCGAGTCAAACTACCCATCTTTTTCATACTGTTCGTTCTAGAAAGAGACGGATAGTTTCTCCCGCTTGCTTTTGTGATAGCCGTGATGTTCGACTGTTTCTTTAGCACGCTCTGTAGCTTACACTGCTATACGAAATCTAAAATGTGAGTCATCGTAAAATTTATCTTGGTTACAGAACATACTAATGTAAAAAAAGTACCTAATGAGTGAGAGGGACAATTTATAGCTAAGTAAGTACTGGTTAGGTATACCGAAATCGATACATCAGCTAAATGCACTAGGTACAGAATTGAAGATTTTAAAATACTCTATGAAAAACCATAAGAAAATATTTCGGTCCTGAGAAGATATCATCAGAAAATAGGTAGGATATTCATATAACAAAATCTAACAATTTCTTCCTACTATAGTTGCCGGCAAACATCTTAAGACCTTGACCTTGAATGCGCAGAAGTGAATTTAGCGTCTCTTTGGTATAAAAGTACATGCGTGAACTAACCCCTTCCACGTTGTTCTTGCTCAAGATGTTTGCCGGCAACTTCGAGTATATACGCAACACCCGGTGTCGGGCGGAAATCTATTAAAACAAAAAACAGGTTATGTAAAATAGAGCCGTTTTGAATGAGCTCGTGTTTTATTTTATATCTGCGCGAAGTGTTGTTGAAAGTAATGTCATCATTGCTAGCCATGCTTTCTTGAGAAACTGCGACTGTTATAAGACAAACCGTTCACGCTGCATTAAATGAAACAAGTTGTTTGCTGCCTTCCGATTCATTAACCCCGTAACAAAACAAACTTTATGATTAATGGAGCTGCGACTTTACAAGCTGTGTTATGAAAGAAAAACTTTCCAGTTCGCAAATGATTGATTAGCTGGCAAATAGCGTGAGTTTTTACAATCTGCTTTTTCTCTATCGGTTGTTTGAGTGACTTGTGAAGATAACGGTTTGTTTTGTAACGGTAACGGTTTTGGAAACCCAAGGGTACCAACATATTAATAAGGGGTTGTTATCTGTTATTGGGATAGGTAAATACAATAACAAAAAAATAATTAAATGAACATAAAAATTGGAGGATGCCGTTATGGGAAACTTGTCTTTTCGGCGTTTTTTCGCGTTGTTGTGTAATGAACGGAATAACGTAGTCAGTGGAAAATGTCCATTAATAGACATTACAATTTAGCTTAGGGTATTAAGTTCCATACATAATAGAGACTATGAACTTTCGTATAATATTATTTTGATGCTGCCGAACATTTAGTAAATAAATAATAATATGTCAATCGATAAAGGGCTTAAGAAAAATCTACATTACCTACCTCATTACTTTACCGCCACACCGATCGATATATTTTAATCAATACAGGTCTGTTCACAGATTTAGACCTCCTGTTCCACTTTACATGAGTAAGATTCAGCTACAAGTTTTGATAGTTTTACACTAGCCTCCCAAACGCCGCCTAAATCTGGACCTATTTTCGCTGCAGGGTTGCATTACCATTTTTATGGCGGTGCGTCTGAGTATTATGCAGATTGGTTCGCGTAACGACGCCAGCGATGTATGGTGTGTGGTACACATTTGGATGAGATTTAATGTGTAAAACTGTAATATTTTACAGTTTCGTCGATTGACGCGTATTTTTTTGTGAGATCCTACATAGATTTACCAAATTATTCCCATCGTATAATCCAAAAAAGTAACTTAAATAGTGATCTGCCTTATCCTCACTTAGCACTCTCTAATTTACTTTATGTGGATACACAAAAGCGCTGTTTATAAGAAACCTAATGGCTTGTGCGATGCCTAAATGCTGCTTTTAGGAAAGAATACCTTACATTTATGTCTAGTATACATCAATGGTTTAACTCTTTTCAATGTTTATCCTCAAAAAAGCCTTTGCGGAAAGATGTTTTACACATTTCCAAATACTCCTGTGAATTTTCTGCAAAAATAAAAATACAAAGCCATTACCAGGAATTACGACAATGAGCTTAACAAGTGACGGTCCAACAGTAAACTACAGACAATCCATGAAAGAATACTTCAAAAATAGAATACATACACATACATAAATACACGCCTCTTTCCCACAGGGGTAGGCAGAGACTACTTTGTTCCACTTGCTACGATCCTGACATACCTCTTTCGCTTCATCCACATTCATCAATCTCTTCATACATGCTCGTCGGTTTCGGGTACTCTTGACCTGGCCTTTTTCCAAAACGTCCCCAATTTGATCATGGAACGTCCGCCTAGGCCTTCCGCTCCCAACGCACCCATTCACAAAAAAAAATAGAATAGCTACACACCAAAATAGAATAGCTATAAAGAAAGCAGCATATTTACTAACTTACACATTTTAATGTCGTTTTATGTCTTAAAATTTGTGTAGAAAACTTAAAGTCCTTGTCTGTACTGTCACCAAGGGGTTGTTTAGGACCAATTGGGTTTTTTCAACGTCAGCATTTTCTTTTTTTTTGTACCACACCCCGCCATGTCCTGAGCGCGAGAGTCGCGCTAATCTATGCAAACCCGGTTTAAGATTGACTTGTTTGTAGCACTTTGTTCGTTACAGTGATTGTGCGATAGGCACGCTTGAGACTAATTTAGATGAAGGTAGTATGTGTAAGGGGAAAGAAGCAAAAGATTATTCACAGGAGAACATGCGAAAGAGGCGATGCGGCGGAAGATCGAAGGATTTTGTGAATTAACAGATAAAAATGTATTTTTGTTTGTTTAATATTACCGAAGAGAAAGGAAACATAATGTATTTACAGAATCATTTTGTTTAAATTCCTGTCAAAAAGTTATCCGCGATAATAATTTTGATTTTCAAACTTTCATTGGTTTCTGTTCCACACAGGTGCCATATCTAACTGAGTCACAATCTTCTGTCTGTGGCCTTATTATACAAGGTGTATTAGATACCCCCTAACAATAATCCAATGGGGTATATAACCATAGCTATAGAAGCTAAAAAAAATGTTTTGAAAAAAATTGGAGTATTTTTTTAAATATTTTCTATAGGAATGGTGGTAGTATTAACTGTAATCATTCCTATAGAAAATATATAAAAAAAAATTTACTCCAACTCCTTTTTTTTAATATTTTTTTTTAGCTTCTATAGCTATGGTTATATACCCCAGTGGATTATTGTCAGGGGGTGTCTGATACACACTGTACAGGATGTGATTATAAACTAAGTCGCATTCACATACCTCTGTGAAAACTTTTCACAATCTCAGTATTTCTTTGGCAAATTACAATATATGATTATTACGACTTGCAGTGTTAACTACATTTTGTGTTAAATTTTTTCGATAGCACTTTCCACACACCATCAATAAAATACGACATTTAGCTCTTGGTTTCAATAATGGCCATGATTAAAAGTAAGGAGTATTTTCAAATCGTAGACCGACAAAGCGGCATCCTCACTATCGAAATTTGAGTAACTCGATAAAAAAAAAGGTAGCGGATGTTTCTTCCATTATTAACGTGCTTAAAACAAAATAATAACCCCATATTACTGTACACTTGGCCGCAATTCAAAACTTACAAAGAGCAGCGCAAAACTACAGCGGAGTCTGTGGATTATACAGAGCAAGCTCAGAACGCTGTTTTAGAGAAATATGTGTTGCATTTTACGATTATTGCTTCCTTTGCGCTCAACGGTGATACTGGATGTTTTATTGTTTATTACATCCCAGAGGATAAGGAGGAAATTGTTTTTAAAAATGTACTTTGCTTTGTTTCATTGCGGGTATAATGGGAATAGAAGGTCAGCTTTCAATTGTTTTTTGCGCGCGCAGTGATTTAAGGCTTTACTTTTCGGTGGTACCTAATAAATGTTTATTTAAGTACAACCACCGAAAAGTTCCTCGCGTACGTTCAAGAAAGTTACGTCTGTGTGACACAGATATAATTTTCATGCAATATCATGTTTCTATATTTATTAATAAAGATTCTCGCAAATTTGATTCAAAGAAGACTTTAAGAGTTGCTATAATTCGTACCAAATTGGGTATAGGTACTTAAATGTATTGAATAAGTTCAAATTTACTTGTGCAAGATCCATTTAGGTTGTTATCACCGTCTTAGTTACCAATCCAATTCCCATCATCCATTGCTCGTTTGTCACCTTATTTCATTATAGAGGTACAAAACTAGGCTAGACAGTATTTAAAGAAATTATCATTTAGGTTTTACATTTTGGAAGTCCGTAATCACTTCATTTGTTGCTTCAAGATAATACGAGCAAAATAATCGTTTGTGCAACACAATACTTATTTCATCCTTCTCCATAAAAAGCGTGACTTGAGCTTTATTTTTAACAGACGCTGGATTTTCAACTACGCAGCTTTTAACAAAAAGCTTGAAAGAATTTCCACTCTTTCCCTTAGTTAGTTCGCAACGAAATTTAAATGCACACATTAAGCACAGTAACGGAACACTTCATGAGCTAGCAAACTTAATTACATTACTCGTATAAAGCTGTAAAAAATAACTTTCCAACTCCAAGTGAATTTTCATACCGCATTTTATCGTAAAAAACTAAGACCCCGTCTACAACTGAGCGCTTGGTGTTCGTTTTTTTACAAACTTTTTATTTAATTCACCTGTTTGTTGTTTTTTATTTGACGACGTGGTTGGCTTAGTTGGTAGTGACCCTGCCTGCGAAGCAAGCGTTCTGGGTTCGAATCCTAGTAAGGGCATATTTATATTCTCTATATAGTATGTACATCGTTGTCTAGTACCCATAACACAAGCCTTACTAGCGCTTACTTTGGGACTAGGTCAATTTGTGTGAAATGTTCCCTAATTATTATTATTATTATAATTATTATTTGGATCAAATCTTACGAATCAAAATGGACCAAAAATGCTTCTAAATAATTATATTTTGTTAAAAAAGTGCTCTAGCTAAATAGTTACCTGGTAGATATTGCTTTTAAGGGATAAGACCTAATTGTCTATTCACCTAAGGTCTACCGTCTCTTTTTTATTTTTGCTATCCCATCGCACAGATTTGTGGTGTTCAATAAAGTTTTTTTTTTTTTTTTTATGCGAATGGGAAGGCAAACGAGCAAGTGGGTCACCTGATGGTAAGCGATCACCACTGCCCGTAGACACCCGCAACCCCGGAGGGATTGCAGATGCGTTGCCAACCTAGAGGGCTAAGATGAAATGCCTCTTGTGCCCGTGTGTATTTTGTTTTGTATTGTTCCTATCTTAATCACACGTAAAATTCCGGCTTGGCGCACATGTATACTTCCCACGGGATCCATAAGACAAGTAGCGAGTGATCGATCGAGCTACTCGCTCCGTGTAAACTAAAGCTAAGTTTAGTGTTATCTTCCAGTTTACACTTGCAAAAATAATCCTAAAAGTTTCATTACATTGGCAGGCCGTGATGCGAACGGGTTATAGACTCTGCTTAAATGAGGGTAGGACGACAAATGGGGCCGAGAGAGGTGCGGGCGGGTAGTGCGCCTGCCGCCCGCACCTCTCTCGGCCCCCTTTGTCGTCCTACCCCGCGCCCTTGCAACGCGCGGGCGGGCAATTAAGCGGTCGGTCTATAGAAGTCGCAGTCGCAATGTAATGTGTAGCGGCCAGGACCCAGGCTGCTGACGGTAGCGGGTTTCTTAGCGAAGCTATAATAAAACTTCAATAATATTCGTATGCTATATTTTTAGGGTACTGGAACAAACAAAAGTGCCTATTCGCTCCAGCCCGGCTAGCAAGACAGCGCAAAAGAGACGCGTCGCGCGCGAGATAGATTACCCGTCCCTTTCTAGAACGAACAGTAAGAAAAAGACGGGCAATCTATCTCGCGCGCGACGCGACTCTTTTGCGCTGCCGTGCTAGACGTGCAGTGGATACCAAGCAAGTGGAAAAAAGGACCGTTTAAGACGGGAACAATCTTTGGTACAATTATAATCTTTTAGGCTATATAAGAAGCTGTGATTGGTTACAAAAAAAAACTTCGTCACGCCCTCTGTCGTACGTTCCGTTTCTACGTTAATATGTGAAGTTATACAATAGTAAATAATTGAGGTAAATTAAAGTATTAAAATGAAAACAGTTGCGTTCGCAACACAATGCGAGTTGCAGGGTTTTTAATCCCCGACGTAAAAAGAAGGGTGTCATTAGTTTGACGTCAATCTCTATGTGTGTGTGTCAGTTGCGTTGTATCTGTCAAGCGAAAGGGCCGATTTCAATGCGGTTTTTTTCATTCGAAAGCCAGTTTTCTTGCGGTGGTTTTAGCTATCTTTGATAAAAATCAATCCAGCAGTTAGAAGAGTATAAGCTCTTTTCCAAAGTAATATAAGTAATTTTTGGTATAAACTTGAATTATTTTTTGATAACTTTTTAAGACAAGTGTTGTTTCGTAAACTATAATTCAGTAGTCTTATTGTCTAACTAGCTCGCCATCGTGTTCGTTTTGACAGGTCTTGTATGAATGTGACAGCTAGCTGATTCCGATGCCAAGCCAGCCCATACATGAACCGTCAAAATGAAGACGATGGCGATTGCGAGCGAGTTAGACAATAAGCCCACTGTTTTGTGTGTTATTTTTTTTAATTTTAATAGTTCTTTTTGCAAGTCTAAACTGGGCCTAATGCAGGTGCAAAATATGACGACAGTCAAACGGATGGCATAGTGTTAGTAGAACGTTCGCTATTTTGCTTCGCCACCAGATTTAATCACAGCGCAATCTTTTAGATTGCTTTAACACTTGCTTTTGGACACTTGGGTCTGTCTTTTTATAGAATGAAACAAATGCTAAAAATATTTTTTAAATACCGGTGTAACACCTAAGTACATTTTCGAATAACTACTTTGCTATCTCCACGATATAGTGATATCGTTTTTTTGTTTTTATGTATGTTTGTATGCAAATTATTTAACGTATTTCAAACATTTATTATAATCATACACAATATTTACATACTAGCTGTTGCCAGCGACTTCGTCTGCAAAGAATTCGTTTATCGCTATCCCGCGGGGAACTACGCAATTTTCCAGGATAAAAAGTAGCCTATGTGCTATTCCAGACTTTTCTCTATCTATGTGCCGAATTTCATCCAGATCCGTTGGGCCGTTCTGGCGTGATAGAGTAACAAACAAACATCCATCCATCCATACTTTCGCATTTATAATATTAGTTAGATTAGAAACTAGCTGTTGCCCACGACTCCGTCTGTGCAGAAGTCGCTTATCGCTATCCCGCGGGAACTATGCAATTTTCTGGGATAACTATTCTGTGTCCTTCCCCGAGACTCACACTATCTGTATACCAAATTTCAACTAAATCGGTTTAGGTGTGAAAAGGTAACAGACAGATAGACAGACAGAGTTAATTTCGCATCTATAATATTAGTAGGGATGAGAGATTTCGGTTTTAGAAAATCACCTACAACATCCTCGAGTTTTTAAAAACTCCAAAAACAATACGAACACTAACATGAGTATTCAACAGTGAAGTCGCATAGCAGTATAGCGCAAGCTCTCGCGTTCTAAGAGGAGTCCTGTGCCCAGCAGTCAGACGAATATTATTATAGGCTGGAGATGTGAAGTGATAAGAGTAAAGTCGCAAAAGGAGCAAGCCACTACTATAGTCTATTCCCAGTGCAATCCCGTTCTATCCAAACACGTTAAGATACGCTGTTGTCAAAATAAACATGACTTTAAAAGGATTTAGATTAGAAAGGGTAGAGAAGAAACGAGACAAAAAAAGCGACGGGTAGCACTCCGGGAGTGCCAGCAGAATTGAAAACAGCAGCTTAGATTAGATTTTAATGTTTTAACCTTCATGACGCTCAAGACGCGTACCTTACTGGCCGCTTACAAAAAAAAAACTTACGTAGTATCCCTATACGCCCTAATACGACTCAACAAAAAAACACTTCAAAATTCGAACGCGATTCACTCATATCTCAAAATAAGCTCTTAGAGGATCTGATATCCTGGTTTTTAAATTTTCCTCCGTCTTACGCCTGACGCGAGTTTAACATTTTTTACTCATCCCAAAAAGTGCCCAACGTCGCTAAAAAAGTTTTTACTTCAAAAATAAAATAAAAAAAGGGTATCGTCGTCTATTTCGATAGAGTCTTCCGACCGATAAGGCCCGGGCCTTATACTATGAAATACGATATTCGAAGTTCGTGCTGGTCACACAAATATAGTCGTTAATATGAAAGCGAAAGGGACTGTTTGATATGAATATAGAATTTGATTTTCGGTCCGCTATTGGCAGGGGTAAGAAATAAGACGAGAAATTATGTACTTAGGCTGAAAAAATTAACAAGTAAAAACATTTACCGTAGGTGGCGGTGATTATTTACATCAAGTGAACCGCTGACCAGTATGTTGGCCTTACAAAAATACTCACGGGAAAGTAATCTTCCAAGTTTTTTTTTTTAGAAAACTTAATTTACCTACTAACTTACTTTTAGAGTTACTTGCGGTGTTAAAGCGCCGCTGACTGAATTCCCAAAGTCTATTTTACGTCCAACAAAATTGTACCACAGAAACCGTGGTAAAACCTCTACTAACAATCAGGTCGTAATATATTCAAATTACGGGAGGGATAAAGGGCAAAAATCACTCTTTCCTTTACACAGCCTTAATACAGCTTTAATGCTTCGTTGTAGTAAAATTGTGTAACAAGACAGCTTCCGCGAGGCTGACGACGCAATTAGGCGGTTTTTATTTGTATATTAGGTTACTTTGTTTCAGGCTAGAGTTGATGTTGTTCAGGGTTTTTAGATTATTCAGAGATTTTAAAAGCATCCTCGTAAACTTTAACCAGACGTTGCGAAAATTCATAGCTCGTCCGTAATGCCAAAAACGCGAAATGCCAAAATCGTGTATTGTCAAATTCGGGTAATTATCTAGTGTAAGTTTTCGTATCGAGGGAATGGGCGAAAATCTTAGGAATCCTGGGGGGCTTACCATGTCGTCTTAATGCCATTCAGTTTAGGTTCGCTCGCTGTCAGATTCATACTAAAAGTGACAGCTAAAACTTGAACTGAGTCAGAATTAGGACGTGATGGTAAGGCCTGTTCTGTAACACGTTCGCCTACGGCGAGGCGATGGTTACAGGGGATATTAATGTAAAAAAACGGATAACTCACGTTTTATTACGTCGGAAAAGGTCCGACAGTTTCGAATCTTTCGAGATTCTTAGTCATGGTGCGACGGGGGCCAAGGCGCGACGGGCACCGAAACTGTCGGACCTTTTCCGATGTCATAAAACGCGAGTTATCCGTTTATTTACATTAATATGTCTGAGCCTCACGGTAGTTTTATATTAAAAAAAGTGTTATAAGGGAATTAAATATTTGATTATTTCAAACACAGATGGCCGAAAAGCAATTTAAACTGTATCATTCGTTACAGGCGGACCCACATCAACACCGCAGTGCCTACCGTCGCAGTTCGCCGGCATCAAATCAAATTCCACCAGACTAAAGTATAAACACAACCTGATTTAACTTTCGTACGTACAATTGTTTGGAAACAAGTCTCCCTCGGCTCTGCATTGACGCGGCGGGAACGCACAATATAAACTGAATTTGCATACAGACGCATTGTACATAGGTGAGGAGTGAGTAGATGCAAAGGCAGACCTACAGCACGTATTATAGCATAGCAGTCTCCTGGGTTTTTGATTATGCTTAGTGTAGGTTTTCGGTCACAAAATATGTCTCGAATGCGTTTGCGTTAAAATGTCAAATACTATGGGAACAGTTTGGTGTCGTTTCTTTGACGTTTATTTGGGTGAAAACCTACACGTCAGTTTTCGTATATAAAAACGTCTCGAACGCGTTCACGTAAACGTCTCAATTACTATAGAATAATTGGCAGCGCCAACTTGCGGATCGAAACGGCAACTAAAATTTTTCATAGTATTTGACATTTTAACGCAAACGCGGTCGAGACGTATTTTGTGACCGAAAACCTACACTAAGCATACAGTAGGCTTATTGTCTAACTCGCTCGCAATCGCCATCGTGTTCATTTTGACAGTTCTTCTATCAATGTGACAGCTAGCTGATTGCGATACCAATTGTTAGCCCATACAGTCATGGACTGTCAAAATGAACACGATGGCGATTGCGAGCGAGTTAGACAATAAGCCTACAGGATTCGCTCTTGACAATGATATTTTGTCAGATGCTTTATTGCGATACCACTTATTTGTACTTAAGAACATATACCTACGAGCGAACTTGATAAAATGCTGGCATGAACGCTCAGACTTTAGCTGTTCGGTATTAAGCACCTAACTACTTTCCTCTTAGTCGGATATTAATCAAATGTTGCTGCCTATTGGTACCGGCCCAAGCGGTTCTCTTCCGTTCCTTAAGTATGCACGTACATCCAACTACTAGCCACTGGCCTCCTTTGAGAATGAGATGGTTGTAGTTTCTGTAAGGGCTTAGTGTGAATCAAGAATTTTAGGAACACGATTCAACTGCCTAGCAAGTGTTGTAAAAATTTCCTCATAATGTTTCAAAACTTTCATGACAGCTTATGGTTTTAGTCAGTGTGATTCCGAGTTCGAATTCTCGGTCCTTAGCTGGAGAAGCATTAGGTCACACCATGAGAAATAACCTAACCTAAAAAAAATATTTTAGATACAAGCTTTTTAGCTGACTGTACATTTTGTTGACTGTACTTGCATTGTCATTCATTCTTCATTATTTGAACCAAATTTCAAATCAATCAGACCAACTGCTGAAGAGTTCCCTCCTGCGGAGACGATCCTGGCTGGACCACTAGAATTTTACTACCAGATTATTGTATTGCCATCTGATTTACATAAGTATGCAAAATTTCAGCTCAATCGGATGAAGATATCTGCTTCAAAATTGAGTCGCAAGATTCCGCCTGGACAAACAATACTTAGCTACATACATACAAACATACATTGCAAGTTAATATACCTAAGAAAAGACTAGTTTATAATTATAGTGGAGTGGTCCACATAGATAAAATCATAAAAGAAACTAAAACTATTGCGCCGAATTGAAAAAGTTAGCGAATATTAAACGACTTTACGCTAAGCTATAGCGTTTGTGGCACAAAAGGACGGTCCGTCTCTAGTTAGGTTCTCATAAATTGCCAAGACGTCTGAAGTCAGACGACGGATCTAAGCTATAAGATTTGGAAGCAAAATCCACCTACCTCTGTTCGTTTTATTCTTTAAACTAATGATTCTAAGGGATTGGAATCCCCATGGCGCTTTTGGGGAATTTCAGAAATAGGGTACAATTACGTTTTTTTTCGGATTGTAGAAAGTTTCGCATGAATCTACTCAGAATCGATAGCACTCTAGCGATTCTATATAGGGGAAAAAAAGTGTCCCGAGATCACTTTTGTTACTTTTCATATTTACATTAATGTTTGAAGGTAACAAAACCGACACTAATTTTTGTAGCAAAAACTGGAGACATTTTTTTACACCATTACGAGTACCTCAAAATCAATTGATCAATTGATCCTGAGAAAATCCATGCAAAAATTTCTAAAATCGGAGAAAAAAATATATAATAAACATAATTGTACCTACCCTATTTCTGAAATTCCCATTTTGCGATATAAGTCATTATAGCGGTAGCCAGAATAAAATTGACAACCCCCATTTAGTTAGTTTAAATCTGGTCTCTGTCATAGACTGACTTCGTTCTCGCGGGTTCAGCGCTGGGTGGGACGACAAAGGGAACAGAAGCGGTGCGGGCGGGTAGCACGCATGCCGCCCACCACCTCTCTCGGCCCCCTCTGTCGCCTACCCCGCGCCTCTGTGCCGCGAGGGCGAGGACTCATTTAAGCGGTCGGTCTATAGTTACTACTCTAGTTTATAGCTTTCGTTTAGCGTAAGGTAATTTAAGGAGGAGATAAAGTTGGAATTCACATCTGGTAGGCTATTGTCTAAGCTAGCTGTCACATTCATACAAGAACTGTCAAAATGAACACGATGGCGATTGCGACATTTGCGAGCGAGTTAGACAATAAACCTACTGAGGCTTTACCATGACGTCCTATTTCCGACTCAGTTCAAGTTTCAGCTGTCACTTTTAGTATGAATCTGACAGCGAGCGGACCTAAACTGAAACTCATTAAGACGTCATGGTAAGGCCCCTGGTCTCTGTCCTTGTTGTTGTGATAGTGTGATTAGTCGATTCTCCTCTTCAATGTAACTGCAAACAAGAAAACGAAGTGTAACAAACGCGTTCAATCATCACTAAATTTCAATTTTTTTTAAAACAAACGTGCGGAAACACGTTTTTAGTGCCTGTCTTTTAACTTGTACCGTTTCTTCATATATCCCAGCTGGATGTGAATAAAATAATTTAATACTCGTCGAAAATAGCATCTTGCTTTCCGTCCCGTGTCTCATTTTGCCTATTATGATCTCGCTTATTAGGTAACTACGTTAAAACCTCGCACAGTCCCTTGTTGCTACTTTAAATCCTGCGAAGGCTGTCTGGTAGTGTGCATTTTAGACAGACTTGAAACCTCTCTTCTAAGTCGTTATACTATTGAGGATCTGAACCCTTCATAACAACTTTTCTTGGGAAAAAAAGTGTGTTAGTTTCAGGTCCAGAGCTCTTACTTGCCAATAGAAAGTGATACTACCCGCTCAGGCATTAGATCTCTTAGTCTCCTTTTACAATATCCACGCAAGAAGACATGGGTGTATACTATTTCTTTAATCAGCCACTTATATACACAGGCACAAAATCAGATTACCTACGCTTTCAGTTTGATTGCATTTAATAAGGTGAGTCGCTATGAACTCTTCCATTTTATGACTATCATCGAGTTAAAATTCTCGATACTTCGTAACTTTTTCAAAAACCCTGCGAAATGCTGCACTACAGTCCGTATATCGCTCTTGTCAGATTTAGGTGGTCCGAGTTAACCAAGTGGCTATATCGAGCCACTCGTATGGAGTGGCACCGAGGGTATCGCTAATATTCGAGTCGATTCGGCTCCGATCCGATCCATGGATACTGGAATCGATTTCGACGCGCTCGAGTACTACAATGTATCGATGCGCGATGCTCTTGATTTGGTGAAGCTATAAGTACGCACCTAGTTACAGAATTCTGAGGAGATCAGATTTAAACGTATAAAGACGAGAGTACCTACTACGAGTTTTATGAATTGTTGCTATTAATTTTTGAAACCTGAAATGAAATAAATGAATTTTATTTAGGAAGTAGGTCAAACAGGTACTTTTACACGTCATGAGTCTAGCATGAGCGTTTTGCTAAAGGAGACACCGTTGAGAAGAGACGCCGAAATAAACTCAACAGCCAGTCAGCCTTACAACAAATCACAATCTTACGTCAATCACAATCCTACGATACAATGTCAACATGAATTAATTACAGTTATTTTAATAACTAAGTAATTACATTTATTTCAACACCCTCGGAATGTAATGTAATGTACTATGTATTACGAAAACCTGCAGTTACAGCGGGTGCCTTGCACTGGACATGCAGTATTTAGCAAGGCATTGTTTTAAGTTCATGCATTTAAACCAATCCAAAGCAACGCCGCACTCGACAAGCACATTTCGCAAATTTTACGATCAAATTGAGATATTAGCAACCTAATATCAACCCTAACCCATCCCCTCGGCGCGGTTTGAATTAATTAACATAACGAGTGTTAATTTAGTCGGTATTCTAGGTATTTACGGAATGATGATGCGTTAGCGGATGGCTGTCTGTTCTGTATTGTGTAGTACAGCTGCAACGCTAGCTAAACACTCGCAGCGTTGGGTACGAGTTATTGAATAGACCCTGTCACCAAAAAACTGCCTCAATCCACAAGCGTGAAGTGCATTAGCTGAGCTCATGAACCTGTATGCTGTATGTTAAGTAAATGACACCATATTAGCCGACCACGACAGATCATGCTTGCATGTGATGAACACGAAACAATGATTTTCGGATACAGTTGAGCCTCACTAAAACTAGTTGGCGTTCGGAAGTATTATTTTGCCTAAACTGAAACGGTGACGATTTGCTTGCGCTTAACGCTCGCTCGGCTAACAAGTATAAGCCGACCGCTTGAATAAGTCCTCGCCCGCGCGGGGACAGGGGCGCGGGGTAGGACAACAAAGGGAACCGAGAGCGGTGCGGGCGGGGAGTGCGTCTGCCGCCCGCACCTCTCTCGGCCCTTTTGTCGACTCAGTTAAGCCGGTCGGTCTATAGCGGCATTAATAATTAAGGTAGCGAAAGATAGATTTCATACCATAATTTAAAGGACTTTACGTAGTACGAATATTAAATTTGGTCCGTGTAGCAGCATAGCTATTACATAGCCAGCCAATATCAAAATGTTAAGGTAATTACGTCACTTGCAACGTACAAATTAAGTGAAGCAAACGCGAGTTTGTTAATTAGAGATCTCATAACACGTGCTTTCACACTAATTACGAATAAACCTACATTGAATTTCGACTGTACGCGCTACAACGTAAAGCTGAAAACGTCCTGTGTTTACGAAAGCAGTTTTCAAATATTTTAACCGAACGTTCGGCTTGCCCGTTTTTGAACGCAACAATATTATAATTTAGTTGTTCTAATAAATAAGAGGGAACGTTTTAACAATACTGTGTTTAAAATTTGCTTTGATGTTGTTGTTTACAAGTAAATTTGGAATAAGTTTTGGGGATTTATTTATGCGTGTTCTGTTCTTTGAAATTTTTACATTCATGATGGTCAAGGAATATTTGCGAAAATTGATTGATTCAGGGGGGTTATCATGACGTCTTAATGCGAATCAATTTCGATTCAGGTTAGGTTCGCTCGCTGTCAGATAAATGCTAAAAATGACTACTAAAACTACTGAGTTGGAATTGAATCCCATTAAGGCGCTGTCAACAGCAAATGACCTGGAGCAGCGCCACTCTTCACACATACGGTTCACGTGCCTGTTAGTGAAAGAGAAGAAACTATTCCGGCAGCTTGGCGCGCGTCTAAAATCTTGCAAATAAGACACAAATCATAAGAAATAAACAAAAGTATGGATTATTTGTGAAATATGACTCGTTAGTCGTTTAGGTATGAATATGTTGACTTTATGTTTTTAATTGCAGACCCATACGTCGAAAAAATAAAGACTTAGAACCGTTTAATGATGATTTTAAGACCAATCTTTGTAATTATTTTCTATCGAGCCGATTTTGTTCAATTATGTATCGAGCCCGTCTAGCGTGTTTGAAATATGAGGAAAATTAACATTATATTTTTTTTGTATTTTTTTTGTGTGCAGTTTTTCTTAAAAAATTGTTTAAATTACATCAATTTCAACAAAATTAGGTGTTGTCAGCCTCTTAAGACGTCGTGGTAAGACCCGAGGTTTTAGCTGTAATTTTTAGTATGGATCTCACAGCGAGCGAACATAAAAAGATAAAGATAAAGATAAAGATAATTTATTCATAAATGTTTTACAAAAATTATAACTAAGAACAAAGTTTCCTTACAAATCTAAGTTAACAACTTATATGCCTGAACTAGGAAATCCTGTGTTTCAGGCTATGAGAGCTAAAAAAATGGCTATTAAATAATTATACAATCACTAGGGAATAATAGGTATAACATGACAAAAATAAAGAAATTATTAAATTAAAACTATGATTATTATCCTAAAAATAATAAAATTAAGTAAAAAGAAAGTTTACAAAGATAATCTACTTCACAACTAATAATAAATTCTCTGTATCTTCGTATGACATAGTTTGAAGTGACTCCAGGAGAATTTTCTTGCATTTATTGTAATTGTGGTGATAAATGGGCGAAATTGCATTTAACCTATTATAAAGGAATGGTCCTAAGAAAACAAAGAATTTGTGTGTAAAAGCAAATTTGGGTCTTATTTTCTGATAGCAAACTATGTCCTGTCGTCTCTTAGCTGTTAGTTCAGTGGTATAGGGTAGGGCTGCGTGCTGTTTAAGTACTATACTAATTATAAATAACTGTCGAACTGTTAATACATTACATGTCTTATAAAGCAGGTTAGTAGGAAAAAGGAAAGAGCGATAGGTAGACACCTTCAGAATAGCTCTCTGCGCTCTCTCAATGGCTAGTAACTGTGTTTTACCCGCACCACCCCATGTGGTTATGCAGTAAGTTATGATAGACTGACATAGCGAAAAATAAACTTGCCTAATTAATTTAGGGTCTGCAATATAACGTAACTTTTTAAACACGAATATCAACTTACGAATCCTACCACACAGCGCTTCTATGTGATGTTTGAACGAAAGAGTTTCATCTATTATAATGCCCAAATATTTTGTTCGGTCAGTTATTTTAATAGCGGAACACACACATTGGCTATCCGTGGGGACTTTACAAGAATGAGCATATAGTGTAGAGCTAGCTGTCGTAGACGTAAGTTTGCGCATGGAAAACTTGATATAGTTTGTTTTATCCGCATTAAGAGTGAGAAAATGATGTTGAAGCCAGTTATTAACCACATTGAAGCCATGTTGCGCATGCTTGTAGACTTCACATTCCGAGTCAGCCGCAAAAAGTAAGGCAGTGTCGTCAGCATATGATACGATTATTCCATGCTCCAGTTGTAAGTTACAGAGATCATTAATAAAAATCAAAAATAGGGTCGGTCCCAAAATACTTCCTTGGGGGACCCCAAAAGATGTGTTTTTCTGGTCATCGCTGAAAACATTTCCTATCTTAACACATTGGGACCGGTCATCTAGGTAACTTTCAAAAAGTTTGAGCTGGGTTCCTCGTATACCTATAGATTCGAGCTTACTTAAAATAATAGGAATAGACACCGTATCAAAAGCTTTGGCAAGATCCAGGAAAATGCCCAGTGTATGGAGACCATTATTAAGATTCTGTACTAAGAAATCAGTAAGATGATGCGTTGCATCAGCTGTTGACACTTTTGATCTAAATCCAAACTGCGTCTTGGATAAAATCGAGTTATTTTCCAGATATTTGACCAGCCTATTATTTAAAATCTTTTCAAGTATTTTAGAAAAAGGGGGCAACAAGGAAATTGGTCTATAATTTGTAATTTCATATTTGCTACCAGATTTAAATACAGGAACAATAACAGCTTTCTTGAGACACTTAGGAAAGTGCCCCGTGCGTAAACATACATTGTATATGTAAGTTAGTGGTGGGACCAGAATGTGTCGAAAAAGCTTAATAATTTTATTTGATATATTGTCCCATCCAGCTGCACAGTCGTCTTTTAGCCCCATGACTAGCCTCTCCACCTCTGCTTCGTCGGTATCCAGTAACACAAACGATGTTAACTTAGTAGTACAGGTAGGGGGATATATTATAGGTTGTTTTATTGACCTTTGAACTTTTTCTGCCAGACCCTTGCCAATGTTAACAAAAAAGTTATTTACCATGTTAGCAGATGCCAAATGTGATGAGTGTGCTTGTAATAAACCAGAGGATGACTCATGTTGTTTCGAGGTACTTGTTACCTTTTTAATGCAATTCCAAATCTTTTTTGGATTCGTTCCAGCCTTCTCCAGTTCTCTTTTATCGTAATTGATTTTTACTTTTTTCAGTAGATCATTACAAAAATTTCTGTACCTTTTGTATATCACTTGCAATGTAGGATTATCTGGGTGAGATTTAGCCTTCATATGCAGCTTATCTCTATGTCTCATGCAACGAATGAGACCTGGAGTGATCCACGGTTTCATGTTATAATTTTTGTTATTCAACTTAATCTTAATTGTATTTTTTTCAATTGCACGCTTAATATTTTCTATTAGGTATAACATACTAAACTGTGGATCAGCGGAATTATAAACTGGGCCAAAATCGACGTTGCGTAAGTCTTCCTCGAGTTTATTTATATTTAATTTAGTAATTGTGCGAGTGTTGATTAGTCTAGGCATTTTACGATTTAAGGTTAGTAGGACGGCATTGTGATCAGTTATTGTCGAGTTAATAACAAGAGCAAGAGAGGGGAAATTCGATTTCAGTATGACATGGTCTAAACAAGATTCACTAAAATGGCGTGTAGGAAAAGTATGCGCAGGGAGCATGCCATAAAAAGAGCATAGGTTGAGATAGTTCTGAGCATCTAAATCAGCACTTTCTGGAATAATATTAATATTAATGTCTCCAACTAAAATTATGTTTTTGAAGGATGATAAGTTTTGGAGTGTGGTATTTAAAGAGTCAATAAAATTGGAGGTATTTCTGAAAGAGGGAGGTCTATAAAGTGCCAGAATAGCGATTTCGGTTCCAATTTTAACCAACAATCTGTTGCAGTCTAAAATATTCGGTTCTTCAACAGTTACATCAAGATGATCTCTTGCATAAACTATGACTCCATCACTTTGATTGTAGTGGATACTACTATTATGCATGCTATACCCAGGAATTAGTGGTATGTGTGATCGGTTAGAAATCCAACATTCGGTTAAAACAATGAGGTCACAATCCATGTCAAGTCTCTGCTGCAAACAACTAAAATTATCAAAATTCTTAAAAACACTGCGAATATTTTGCGTTAAAATGGATAGCGAGTTACTAAAAGTGCATAGGAGCTGCTTACAATCCTCAGCTTCACAAATTCTAGACTCAGATACAGATAAATTATCCAGTTCATTAACTAAACTATTAATCATAATATTAATGTAAAATACTTATCAAAGAAATAAACGAAAAATAGACGTCAGAAAATGACTCTGTTTACGGTGCTCTTAGGCACCTTCATAGTCTATAGAATTGATGTACCTTTTTTCCGCTAGTATTTTTGCCGGGCAGTCAGCAGCACCTGTAGTGTGATTGCTGGGCTTCTTAAAGCGCACACAAGTGGCACATTTTGGCTGGGCTTCTTTCTTCGGGCATTCTTTAATTGAATGGCCAAGTTCGCCACACTGACCGCACGTGTGTGTGACATCCCGACATGACTTGGCCGCATGACCGTATTGTTGACACTTGAAGCATCTTGTGACCAAGGTAAAGTCTCTCACCGGACATGATGACCAATTTATAAATACTCGGTCATTGGATATGAGGGCTTTACGAATAACTGCAGTAACTTCAAACACATAGTTCACGGTGTCAGCTTCTTTTTTTCCCGATTTGTGGCTCAATTTCACTGCATTTAAAAATAATTCTAGATTGGTGTTTTCCAGTTTGTCGGCCAAGTTTTGCTGATACAAACAGCTAAGGACTTCATTTTCCTGCATAGATGTGGGCACACCAATAATTACCACTCTTGGCTTGCGTTTGTGGGTGTCCTCTACCGTAAGGCCTGATTTTGTTAGCTGAGCAGATTCTTTCAGTTTCAAAATATCTTCATTGGTGTCTGTGCTAATGGTAACTCCCCCGTTTCTCGTTTTGTGCAGGCTTCTTACGCGCAGTTTCATTTTCTCAGGACAGATAATTTTTTGAACCAGAGACTTTGTCTCCTCGCTGGTTTTTTGTTTGTCACTGGGATATATGGTCACGGAACTAATTTTTGAAGGCTGAATAAATTTAGTAGAACTCTTCTTAACCATATCAGCAAAGGAGGTTTCTGTTGCAGGTCTGACTGACTCTTCGATCTGTGACTTAAGGTCCTGAAGCCGCTTCGAAAGGTCAAGCTCACTCTTGAGGGTCTGGTTAGAGTTGTGCACTTGGATGGTTTTCAATTTTAGGGACTGGTATTGCACTGCCATCTGTGATGTGCCGTGACCCACTTTCCGGCATAGAGAGCTAACTCGCATTTTCTGGTCCGAATTCATTTTGCTATCTGATGCAATAGCGCATACCTCGTTAAGACACTGCTCAATAGACGTCATCCACTGCTGAATTTCAGCAGTAGATATGGGCTCTGGTCTGTCATCATCGTCGTCCATGGGCTGGGGCTGCGCGGCGGCGCGGGGCGGCGGCACAGGGACCGGCGTCTCAGGCGGGGAGCGAGCGGTCCGCTCACTCCGGTTAAAAGGGCTGTCCATATTATTTAGTGGATTCACTTTGTTACAAGTAACAAATGAACATTTTCACCCACATAAACTGAATCTGAATTGCATCGCATTAAGACGTCACGGTAAGGCCCCTGCTCTATTCAGGCTTTATAGTCAGGGTCACACTAAGATGGATATCTTCGCCATTTATGTGACTATGTAGGTCACATATACGCCGTTCCGTTTTCTTCCTCAAAAGCTAACGAATCCCATAGAACGGTTACACAAGCGTCTAATTTATCCTACCTTTAAGGCAACGTCTAATCCTCACACGCCTATACTGAGGTGCAAAGAGATTTGCCTCACAAATTGAAAGCCTTCCGTAAGCGACATAATCGGATTATGACGGGCTTAAGTCTTTGGGTCCGCGGAGACGATTTACGCAGTTTTGCCATTTTCACACCGGCTGCTGCGGGATTATTGTAAATTATTGGTTTTGAGGTCAGGACTGAAGATTGTCAGAGTTGGTGTGGCATAATTACATAAGTCAGATCTGTATCCCTTGCGAGGTAGACAGAGGCTAAGTGTTGGTGTGGATGATAACAAAAATGCGTTTTTTTTTATATTTTTTCTACAAGCTGACAATGCTGACTGTAATTTTTGTCGATTGTTGCTGGACTGTCCTACATTTATGTACCAAATTTCAAGTCAATCGGACCATTAAAAGTTGGTCTGACTTGCAAGATAGTATAAAGCTTATGTGTATAAAAAGAAACAACATAAAGTTTTTAGAAAAAAGGGTTTTCATCAACGGTGCCATTGTTATTAGATCTGTAGGCTTATTGTCTAACTCGCTCGCAATCGCCATCGTGTTCATTTTGACAGTTCTTGTATGAATGTGACAGCTAGTTGATTCCGATGCCAATTGTCAGCCCATACATTAACTGTCAAAATGAACACGATGGCGATTGCGAGCGAGTTAGACAATAAGCCTACTGTAGGCTTATTGTCTAACTCGCTCGCAATTTTGACAGTTCATGTATGGGCTAACAATTGGCATCGGAATCAGCTAGCTGTCACATTCACACAAGAACTGTCAAAATGAACACGATGGCGATTGCGAGCGAGTCAGACAATAAGCCTACGGGATGTGTTCGTTTCTTGCGATATGGTTTAACATCAAGTTTGTCTGTATCTATCCGATATATATATATATTTTTTTTTTATGTGAATAGGAAGGTAAACATAAATATTTATGTACGCTCATATCTTTGTGCAATAATAAGCGTTTAAAATGCATTGTATTTATTAAACCTCCGTCGTTAGGCGCCGCCCCTCCTGGTCCTTGGATTTCATTTAGTAGCTTCCCCTTAATCGTTTCAGGTACGTTATATTATATTTTTAAAGGAGAAAATGTCAGTAGGCTGATTCTAAATTTGTAAGGGTGCGACCACACCGCCGCTTAAAAAACGATGACGGTACGGAATGGCAACAAAATGTATGAAGAAACGGTGAGAAAACGTGACGCATAAGACACGTCACTGCGTATACGCGGCGGTTTGGTCGCACCCTAATGCGGTAGCTTCTTGAAACTCCATTAATGAACATTATTTTTACGAGCTGTCTCAAAGTGATTCTGTCAAAGATTGTGTAATTATGACAATAATAGCAAACTTTAATGACACCTATGTGTTAACTCTGACTGAAAATAAATCTCAACTTGGTTCATAAATACCTATGCTTTAAAGTTTGACAATAATTCCATTTTGACACTATTAAATCGAATTATGATTGATTTTTTTCGAACCAGACAGGAACTGTTTATTTATTTCAAAGCAACCAAGTTTACAATTAGATAATTGAATAAATATCTATTTTTCAGGACATATAATAATGTGTTTGTTTTGATTACATTCCTCCCGATTTGGTCCCGTCAGCGTTTCCACTTTGGATAGTTACATAACCCTTACACGGACTTATCAAAATAATAGTACATTACTGCAGAGGCCGTGAAGTAAGGGATTGCAGGACGAGATTGGGGATAAAGCGTGTCCTGCAATCCCTGTTTCCGGCCGAGGATTGTATAGTGCTTTTCTCAAGCAATGCGAGGAAATCAAGTAAAAATTGTTTAATTAGCCGCATTTTTAATTTTTGAAACATGCCATTTGAACAAACTATTGCTCGCGCCATGTTTAACCGCACACCCGCCACCGCGCCGCCGCACCGCGCCGACCGCACCCGCCGACCGCGCCACATTTACTTCTTGGCCTAGGCCGTAAATGTGAAACTTCTTGGCTTCATTTCGACCGCACCACATTACTTCTTGGCCTAGGCCGTAAATGTGAAACTTCTTGGCTTCATTTCGCGACATTAACGCGTACATTTCCGAGCATGCTTGAGAAAAATATTTTTTTAATGCACTTGTGTGAAATTACCACTCAAAAGTGGAGAAAAATCGAGCTGGGGCCTTAACATGAAGTCTTAATGCGGTTTAATCCCGACTCAGTTCAGGTTTCAGCTGTCATTTTTAGTATGGATCTGACAGCGAGCGAACTTAAACTGAATCGGTATTGAACCGCACACGTCATGGTAATGCCCCTGATTTCGAAATACATTTGGCTTAGGTGTATATTACAGCCCTCAATCGTGTGAACTAGGTAGTTAAAAATTTGTTTCGAGCTGTAGTTTTGAAGATATAAGCAGACTTTGGCCACTTTTCGAGGCGTACTTTAACATTCACTACAGTACTGTAACATTCAAGAAACTTCCTGTGTTCCGCTGTATTTTTTACCGCCTGCAAATCTTGGCCGAATTTTCCCTCAGGCTAAGCATTAGAGGTGCATTTGTGATACTAATTGAAAGAGGGGGATATATTGATTAGCTATATTTTCCTCGAGGCGCGTATTTGATTTGCTGGCTTTTGTTTATGCATCAAAACAATTGAATAAGAATTAATCATACAAAGTACAATAAAAGCTTCTTCTAAGGAAACCACTTGAGTTAATACCTAGCCAAGACGTCGCTCTTTGTCCCCAGAAACACCTGTAAAACTCACGAGCAAAAATAACGTGTCATTTCCCATACACAGTTGTATGAAAAGTGACACATTCTTTTTACTCGTCAGTACAGTTTTTTTTTCGAAATCATTGAATCAGTTGGACGCACGAAATTGTTTTTTCTTGTGTGTAAAGGTTCCCCAACCGCATCAGCTCTGCGTTGGGAATACAACCCAAACTCATTGTATAAACAGGCTAGAGATTACAGTAATGTTTTAACCATTAAGTATCTCAAATAGTTAAATAGCAGTCCGAGAAAAAGTTGTAAACTTCTCTATTGCACTAGAATAAATGCGTACCTAAATGACAAATGGACAAAGTAATGATGGTTGTAATGCATGAGTAATTTATACCGACAGTCGATTTGGAACATGAACATGCACACATTCATGTATATTTTCCTCGTTACCTATTTTAATAGTTTTCCAATACATCATAGCTGAGTCCTCCATCATAATAATATTCCGGGCGGTTCACTCCCCACGTAGTGAATACTAAAACTAACAAAACTCAACTTAATTTATTCATAATCACGTCCGTATTCAAAAACTTGAGTGAGTTTTTACTCTATCGTTTTAAGAGAATATGGAAGAAGGGTGGGGATTTATCAAATGAACGAAATGTTAAATGTTCAAAGCTAACTTGCCCTACAATCAGTATACTGTTGAAACTTTGAATACCTACCTACATAATTTATCGCATGACTAAAGTTCAGTTAATTTTAGTATTTTTTGCTACTGAATTTTGTTTGAATAAAACAATCGTGATATATAATCATCATGAGTTACGGGATAGATATGTAGTACCTAACAAAAATAAAAGCTTCACAATGAATAAGTACTTCCTTAAAAACGTCGGTCATTGCGATCATTCTGCCAAAAAATATTCTGAGTAATAAGCAAGTACACAGGTGATACTCGTAGTTCTATCAAGTATAGAAATTGCATGTCAAACTCATACCAACTACTTTCCGTCCAATCAAATTACAAAATCTATTACACGCAAATCACATTGACTTCACACTCGAAATTAAACCGCACCGTGCGTCGGCCGATTTAATTCGAAACAAATGGAAATGTTACCAGAATTAAATGCAAATTTATTCAATTAATCCACCAGCCTGTATTGGGTGTCGCCCGGCCCGTGATTGGCGTTAAGTCGTTCGTCCGTAAAGTGGTTTGGCGTCTACAGAATAGGGACGTATGGTAATGTGTGCATTCGAAATTTTGTTTGGCTAGAAGATAGGTACGCCCTCTGGTTTATCTTGCTCCTTGGATTAAGACGAGACGTATTGTACGCTCACGGCTGTGATCACGGGGTTTAATGCCGGTCTCACAGTCTGTAGTTAGGAAGTGAGACGTGTCCGTAATTTTCTAGCTACAGGCGAATTGTGCTTGGATTTTTAAAAGTGTTTAACAGGACTAGGGCAACACTTCAATTGTCAAGATACTTAGCCAACATCAGTCAATGAATCTTTGGAGTTTTTCTTTAATCTATTTCGTATTATTTACTGACACATTAATCTAAATTATCTAAAGCAAAATGAAAACAGTGAACGTGTAATAACTTCTAATATATGATTAGTACATGTCTCCGGCACGAACATTTGGATTTATTTCCTACGTCTATTTAGATTTGAACCTGGGTTCTCAATTTTTCATAGATAGGGTCACAGCTTATAGTGCTACTACTAGTAACATAATTATACAAAGAGCGTAACGTAAAGCAAAGCCGCGAATAAAGGCACAACCCACGCCAGACTAGGTCTATGAAACAGTGCACCGACCATCCAATAAATTAAGTCGAAACATCGTGCTCGGCTGTAAATTAGACCATAATGAACCATTAGCCCGAAATTAGGGAAATAACAGGGGTAGTTACTAATTCTGACGGCTGTTAGGAGCGCGTACTGTGTTACAGAGGCGTTCGGTTTTTGCCGTCACGCCTAAAGTATTCGGCGTATGTGAAAAGGGGTTCCTTTTTCAAATTGTTCATTAGGCAATTTTACTGAATTTTGACACCGTCAGTAAAAAACTTTTGTTGGTACAATCGATGTGTCGCGTTTATTTCCCGATTTTTTTTTGTTTTTTTTTGGCCATACTGAAAACTAGGGCACATGGATAATTTGAAAAGTAGAAACCGCTACGGATGGTGTAGCGGTAGCACGCGTCGCGGATTGATGAGGTTCCGGGTTCAATGATTGCCGGCCATAGCTTACTTTTGGATTTTTCCACGCGTTCTAGTTTTCAGTACAAAGAGTAGTTTTTAGAAATATTATATCTTTTATACTGAACTAAAAATTTGTTGTATTTAGGTTTAGGTATATTAGGTTGTGCATGTATCTCTCAGTGCTTGTCAATGGCATTTCTTTTACATTTAATAAATATTTCACTAAGAAGTAAAAGAAAAATTACTAAAGTAGGTACCTATTCACTGAATAAAATATTATGAATACCATATTAGTTACTGTGGCATTTGTTTGTTAAAGATTATGTGAATGGTAAGTTATCAATCGTAATAGTTTATGTTAAATAATTAAATAATGCAAATCTTCATCAAGGAAATATTATATTACGAATGTCATTCAAACACATAAACAAAACGGTAACTAGGATACTCAGTCAAGTATATGACACGCCTCCGCATATGAATAAGCAGTTAAGTCTATTTAGAGCTCTTTTATAAACAAAATCATTATAAGAAGGAAATATACTAATTTCAGTAATTACTTAGATTAGATTAGCTCCATCACGATCGTCGAAACGCAATTCAAACTTGTTTACAAAAAGGCCGTATGAACCTTTTTAAAGAAAAGATCAGTCGGCATCTCAATTATATCTAGAACTTTCCATCCAATTGTTTCATAAAATCTTTCTCCACACAACAACTAAGTCGCGTAACCAATTTTCTTAAGCCTTAAGAAGGAACGTATGATATTTCAGAACGGAAAAGCTCCCAAAGTGCCATACAAATCCTTTCCTGCAGTCTGGTATTGGATTATACGGAAGTCGGTCTGAATGAGACCGGACCGTGGAGCGGGACAGACGTAGCTGGAAGACAGAGAGGCAAAAGGTGCTATTAAACCCCGCAGCGTAAAATTCCATGACATCGTAAACAGGATTTTAAAACAAGCACGATGTAACTTACTAGGGATGGTTGCCTTCATTTTGAGTCTTCCGCGTTCGTGTTACAGCTTCATTTTGCGTGTGTTTGGTCGTGTTCAGGACTTTGAAAAGGCTTAATAATTTTGAAGGCGTGCCTAGTTGGCCGTCAGAAGGATTGCAGAGATTTGTCGGGGATTTTTTTTTATTGCTATTGTGGAATTATTAACGCTACGGGGCGCTGGTGGACAAATAGTTTTTTTAGTCGTGGGCGTCGTGGCCGCTAGCGGTTTCATGGTGTCCCTTTCATGTGGGCTATGAACAAGAACATGGTTGCATTTTTAAATTTCCTCATTAAAATTAACGAAGCGTAAGTACTTAGTTCTTTTAGCAATAAAACTGACTCTTCTAGATTAGGGTTTCTGCATATTTATTCAGCCTATATTATAGTTTGTTTTTCATAGTATTCTGACTTTATTTTCCATTTGATTTGAGGTTTACGGTTGTCTTTCGCTCAATGTTAAGAATTTCTGGCGTTGTAATCTTTAGAATTATCTCGTCTAGAATAATGTCCAAGTACGTTCCCATATTTTGAGAAAGTAATCAGATAAAGTTTAATTTACAACAATAAAGTTGTTCAACCCTTCTCTAAAATTCCAGCAAAATCATCTCCACCTTTAATTAACACCATTAAATAAATAATATTTGCATTGAAAAGGAAAGTTTCGGGAAGACAGATTGTTCTAGAAATAATTGAAACATCGGAACGGAGAGGTGAATGGAACATCGAAGTTTGCTCGTGTTTTGTTTAAACGCAATGTTATTAACGATGTTGGGAGTTCCTTCAACGGTTTGAATAAAATTGATGGCGATAATAAAAGACATTTCATTGGGACATTGAAACAAAACATTGCTGCTACAGAATCAGATGCATGCACACTTGCGCTTGGTGATATTTATTAACCCCGACGCTAAAAGAGGGGTGTTATCAGTTTGAAGTCGGTGTCTGTCTGTGTGTATCTGTCTGAGGCATTGTAGCTGTCAAGCGGATGGACCTATTTGGATGTTTTTTTTTCATTCGAAAGCCAGTTTTGCTTGCAGTTATGCTTGGTAGTTGCGTCTTAGTTGCATAAGGTCTTGGTAGCTAAATGTCTAATTGTACAAACGTCTTAATAGTAGAATGCCCGGGTTTAAGATTGGACTTAGTTCTATTACGTCTTGTTTGTATAACGCCCTAATATCAAAATGTTGTAATAGCAAAACGACTAGGTAGGCATATCGTCAAACATTAATAACGTCTAAATGGCATAACGACTAGATGGTTGAATGACAAGAAAAACTCAAACGTAGTTTGTGAAGGAACTCTAGCCGGTATGCAATCATGACGTTTTGCTACCAAGACCATATGCTATCCAGACACTTTTCCTTATGCGTCGTTTTACAATCAAGACTTATTAATAACTTGGACGTAAACTCTATTAGTCATTTTGCAACTTCGAGCGTTATGCTGTAGTTGTCGATCGAACAAGACATTCTACTCACCAGGGCATTCTGCAAAAAAGACATTGTGTTTACCAAAACTACTGTGCAACTAAGACGTTTTGCTTATAGAGTCGTTATGCAATCTAGTCCTTACGAACCCAACCCACTAAATGATGTTTTCGCAAGACATCAGTCCCTATCACTTTAATATTGGCTATTATGTCCAGGCCCCTAACATTAGCTACAGAATGTCTGTAACCATGGCACGCCATGAAACCCTTATTCTTTCAAACCTTTACGAAACCGTCATGTAACACATCCATCAAAATCCCAAAAAAACCATTGAGATCACCGCCCGCATTTTCAAAAGCAGGCCCTTGTCATGTCGAGAATTTGAACGAGTCGCCACAGCACCCTGTCGCAATCACATGACGCATTGGGTTACCAGGCGAGATTGTTCGATAGGTGAATAAGATAAGGTTCTAATGTGCGACGTATTTTGGGTAACTATGTAGGGACGGAGATTCGATCCTGGCCGGTTATTAGCACCAATTCAGAGGGGTGCATAATGTGAGACTAATTTGCTTACGGTCTAGCGGAAATATGTACATAAATTACGGTGGTTTCCTTTTTTTTCGACGTGATTGAAAGCGTTTTGTGAAAAAGCTGATGTCGCTGTTATTTTTGGGGCTTTGAGATGATCAATATAAAAATCACATGTCATATGAAACGCTCATAACAACACAATTATTCGTTTCCTGAAGGTTGCGCGTCTCTGGATTTACTTGTGACAGTAACGAACCGCATTCATAGTCCGTACTCTAGCTAGACCTAAACTAATTGATAAGAAACCTTTTTTTTAATAAAGTTCGAAGTTGGTACCTAAACTTTACTTGAAAAATTCAAATTGAGTTACAATATTATGGTACCTACATACATACATAAATACAGTCACGCCTCTTTTCCATAGGTGTAGGCAGATACTACTTTGTTCCACTTGCTACGATTCTGACATACCTCTTTCGCTTCATCCACATTCATCAATCTCTTCATACATGCTCGTCGGTTTCGCGTACTCCTGACCTGTCCTTTTTTCAAAACGTCTCCTATTTGTACGTACCTAATTAAAGTAAGTACCTAATTAAAGGTTTTTAATAAAGCGAATTATCGCTCAGTGCGTATTTACATCCTTTATTATTAGGTATTCATTTCATACTATTGATCAATAATTTGATCCAGTACCTATGTGAAAAGATTTAACGATAGCGATAACCGACAATCCCTACTAATATTATAAGTGCGAAAGTAACTCTGTCTGTTTGTTACGCTTTCACGCCTAAACCACAAAAGCGATTTTAATAAAATTTGGTACGAGATAGTTGGCAGTCCCGGGGTAGGGCATCGGATAGTTTTATCCCGAGGACCCGGGTTCGATTCCCGGCCATAGCTTTACTTTTCGGATTTTTCTATGTATTCCAATTTTCAGTGTCGTTTAGAAATTAAGTTTTATCCCGGAAAATCGCAGAGATCCCAAAGGATAGCGAATTCTGCGAATATAATTTATTGTGTACAAGAATTGCTCGTATAATGGTGGCGATAGCTAGAATAGACAGGTAGATTAGCCCAGCATGTGAAAAGTTTTAAATTCAAGCGTCAATTCAGACCAGTCGGCAGTATTTACCAAAACAGCGTGTCATTAGCAATTAGTTGTCCTAAACACGACACTCATTAGAGCAACACGCGCCCGTTTGGCAGGGCGTTTGGCACGCGTCGGCGAGCCAGCGCCAGCGCCAAGTCAGTATTTGGCATTTGTGTCTTTGCCAATGGCAATTCTCTATTAGGAAGACGTCAGGTTGTGTTTGTTTGGTGTCAGTTGAAGTTGGCTTAGAATTAACTAGCTTCTACCCGCGACTTCGTCTGCGTAGAATTATAATAATCCTACTAATATTATAAATGCGAAAGTTAGTGATGATGGATGGATGGATGTTAGTGAGTTTGTTCCTTCTTCACGCTGAAATGACTGGATGGATTTGGATAAAATTTGGAATGGAGATAGCTGGTACCCTACGTTAACACATATACTACTTTAAATTGTATAGTTCCCGCGGGATAGCGATAAACATGTCAAAAGTCGTAGCTGTCTAATGTAAGACTAATTCTATGCGGACGAAGTCGCGGCCAGAAGCTAGTATTTTATAAACCTTCCTCTTGAATCACTCTATCTATTGAAAAAAACCGCATCAAAATCCATTGCGTAGTTTCAAATATCTAAGCATAATATAGGGACAGACAGACAGACTGCAGAAAACGACTTTGTTTTATACTATGTAGTGATGTATTTGTAGTCACAATTATTTAATACTAGCTGCTGCCCGTGACTTCGTCCATGCAGAATTGATTTCTAAAATAAAAGTAGCCTAAGTCAGTCCGTAACATCAGCTAACTGCCAGTTAAAGTCTACTTTAATTAGTTGTAAACCAGCTAATAAGCAACCCAATTTCCTCAGCTACCGAGCATACATAATATCCGTACAGAGAAAGAACAGCATCAATTTATTTTACACTTCACGCCTTATAACTTAAAGACTCCTCCAGTAATTATATGCGTCATATGAGTTTCTCAGATTGAAGGCGCCCTTTGATGTTTTTCTCGAAGGTATCAAAAACGCGACGGTTTCGCGGAGGTGTCACGAAAATTTAAACAGATTACGTCACGTGCGTCACACGCGTGGCTCGTTTTTCTGAGCGCCGCCATTTTTTGTTGGAAGCGTCATGTTGATGGAAATGTTTGTGTCGTCTTACTCCTTTGGCGGTGACACTTTGGATGTGGACATTGTTTCCTGTTACTTAGGCCTCGCTGGAAAAATATAAAAGTCGGTTTAGTATGCAAGCTTGACCTATGCCACGGCACGCTAATTTCATATGCAGATGACACAGTTCTGCTTTTTTCAGGAAACACGTGGGAAGATGTTTATAATCATGCTCAAATAGGTTTATGTAAAGTGACCAACTGGTAACAACGCAATCTACTAACGTTAAACGCTGAAAAAACGAAGCACATCGCTTTCTCAATAAGGGAGTCACAACAACCGTGCGGTTTTAATACTATCCGAGCTCACCAGTGTTCCCTCATTAACCAAGTGGATTGTAATTCCTGCCCAGCTATTTCAAAAGTTTCCGACATTAAATATCTTGGCGTAATTATTGATGCTAACCTCTCCTTTAGTCTCCATATTGACACAGTTGCGGCAAGAGTTCGAAAACTGATTTTTATCTTTAAGAAATTGCGTGACGTTGCTAACAAAAAATTGCTTATTCAAATTTACACAGCTCTGTGTCAATCCTTATTGTCATATTGCATAACGTCTTGGGGTGGTGCCGCGAAGACAACTCTCATAGTTCTTGAACGAGCTCAAAGAGCTATTTTAAAGGTCTCTACCTCTCGGTCATTCTTTTTCCCTACCAAAGAGCTGTACCAGTCCTGCAGAGTACTCACGGTTCGCCAGCTTTTCATCTTGAGCATCATCCTAAAACAGCACACGTCGGCACCCTACAACTCTAGTATCCTCAGCAAAAGGCGCTCTGACATAGTATTTAAGATACTCCGCACCAATCATGCTTTTAGGCGCAAATTCTCCTCGTTTTTGGGTCCCTTCCTTTACAATAAAATTAACAGACTCCTTAATATATATGACTCAAACTACGGCAACTGTAAAATCATTCTGTCAGGGTGGTTGCAAAGTTTGTCGTACGAGGAAACCGAAAACCTGCTGAAGTTAGTTGTATAACTTAGATAATTAACTATTTATCATTAGGTAATCCTTAGTCTAATATGTTATAAAAATGCTGACTTGTAACCTTGTACAGTACATAATACTCCTGTATCAATTAATATATTTTATCATAGAGCCTATCTTTTGCCTAAGATACAGGCTACTTTCGTATCCTAGTTTAGGCATTTAATTTAATTACTCTACGCACAGTTTATAATATACTTTCGTTGTAAGCGCAGGCGCACTTGTTTTATGTCGAGTCATTAGTTTAGTTCTTAAATTTGTTGTGTACTTATTAATTCATAGATAGACATAATTATAGTGCTTACTAACCATTTATAATTTATTTGTACAATTGATTATTTTAATAAATTATTTGATTTGATTTGATTTGAATATTCAAACCGATATAGTATAAAAATGTATGAAATTATAAAGCTTTATACCAAACTCATAAGAGAATAGTAGTGACGCGTTGTGAAGCTTGCCACCAATACTTGATATGATGACTACGACCACTCTGTTAAGATTAAGAGTGACACCGACAAGAAAGAAGGAGATACTAAACTAACTGTTGTCCGCGTAGAATTAAGTTATCGCTATCCCGCGGGGACTTTACAATTTTCCGGGATAAGAACTATCCTATGTTCCTCTGCGGGACTGAAGCTACATACATACCTACATAAATCATAATTTTATCTTTTGTGGAGTAGACAGAACCTAAGGTAACAAGTCCTTAAGACCGTTTAGCATGATTGTTAGCTTAGGAAGAAAGGGAAATCAAAATAGTGATGAGTTGCTAGCATCGGCTATAACATGACTCTTTTATTTATTTCATAATTATATTTCTCAGCCAGTCGAAACGCCAAGGTTGAGTTTCACGTCGTGTAGATTCATGACTTACTTCAGCTAAGTACCACCGCGTTTTTATGTAAAACTTCCGTCATTTTGTTGGGAAAGAAACAGGGTATTTACGTGCCCATGACCCGCATTAGCGTCGCTTATTTAAAGGATTAGAAGGGTTACGCGGTGTAAGCGTTCTGGAACGGTTTATTTACGTCATTATACTTTTACATTTTACATTTTTACCTACGACGGAACGGAGCAAATGTCATTACAATTTGTCAGTTATCAAAATGCATTATGGCGTCTTCCAGGCACTCTGCAACAGAAAAAATATCTTAAGTTTTGAATGAACATTTATTGCAATGAACAAAATATATTTACGTTCCTATTCCGTTACTTAGCACAGTACAGTAGCGGAGTAGTAGCAACGTAAATGTTTTGTTCATTGAAATGGACCATAGCAAAGTGACACCTGATTCAATAAAACTAAATTTCAACACTACAAAGCCCCGCAGGTGATAGTAGCAACAAAGTAGCTACCCACGATTGTATAGCCACCCAAAGGGTCATCTTTACTTGCACCGCTCGTAACTCGAGCTTGGTAGAACGTTAGTGGCCCATAGTTCACTGTTGGATACCTGGTGCATTTCTGGATGCTGCGCTGGCATACCTTGTCCGTAATTGTCATTTATTACTGCAGTCGAAGTACCAATTTGTCTTGTTTCCTAGTATGCTGTGTGTGGAATAAATACTATGCGAAGTTTACGACTTGCCCAAATGTGTAGTTATGCGGCGGCAGGTCAGTTATTGTGTGCATACATCTGTAAGACTATACTTAGTGCTTTAGCGGTTGCCCGCGAATCCTTGTGCGCAGAAATCGCTTATCGCTATTATTCCGCTGCTATTTTCCGGGATAAAAACTAGTTATGTCATCCCCTAGACTGAAACTATCTCTGCAACAAATGGCATTAATCGGTTCAGTTTTTTAGGCGTGAAAGCGTAACAGACAGACAAACAGGGTGTTTGTTAAACCCTTTATACTCATAAATTTTTAACTTTTAATATTAGTAAGACAAGAACAAAATAATTGGTAAGCAGATGCTCATGAATATTTCTCAGATAGTCAATTGCAAAAAAATATGTTTAATCAATTCTGCGAGGAATTCTGGTTGACGAATCCGTAAATATAAATGTATCACCATGATTACAATTTATTTTTGATTTTTTTCAAAAAGTTTTTGCTTTCGATACAAGCGCTCCAATCATAGCCGAACAAAGACCAACTTGCACCAGCGAAGCGTTAAAAGCGTCCGGAGGAGCTTTGTGTAACTTAATATTACACATTTCTGGTAATTTCATATATTTTTATAAATAGTACACCATCAGTGTAAAACATGAGCTTTCCCCAATTCTCGGGAACGTTGCCATGGCGACGGCTGCGCCTTCGTTCGTCAGTTCATTAACTTTTTCGCAGGTTTTGTTTCACGACTTAATTGACAAGCTGCCGCGTTGAAAAAAAAAACAAATGACGAAATTGTATGCGCACTTGAAATTAAGATTAATTAAGCTTACTTAAAAGTACATGTTTTCATTTACCTAACTTGCACTGAGTATGTAAATATGTTAAATAATATTAGCCGCTATAAAATTAGTAAACCATTTCTGATGACAGTTCTGTTTCAGTTTTACTTTAAGTAAAGCGACAAAAGCAAGATAAATATAGAGGAAGATAGTCTGAACGTTCTAATTCACCTATAATACGATTATGGATATCACCCATGAACCAATCTGCCAAAAAGTAAAATAACACCAGAGGTTTGCAGATGCGTAGTCAACATAGAGGGCTAAGATGAAACACGAATGTCATTAATGTCAGTACGCCGCCGGAACATAACAGCACAACCATTATTTAGCGACAGATTTTACTTCTAACTCATTTTCACGAGGACCTTCTCAGCAATCTTATTTTTATAAAAGTATAGGTAACGTGGCTGACAACGCTCAGCCTGAACCACTAAAGCTACGTCTTGAAAAATGGCAGAGATATTCTTTGAGTGTCATTTAGGTGCACTAAGAAGGGATTTTCACAAATTCCCTCGGGATAGGAGATAAATGGGATTTATCTATATGCTGCAGAGGGGCCCCATCTCCATTAATTATGATTACTAGAGTTTTTAAATTCAACATGCAAGCATGGTCATACTTACTAAGAAAATATTTCAGAATTTCCCGAAATCTCCGCGGGATTAGCTGGCGCGCATGTCGCAGGAAAAACTAGTGAGGAATAAGTACGAGGCAAGGGGAGAAGGAGTCTTAGACAAATCGCGCCCTCTCCTTCCTTGCAACATCGTATGCCTCGTAAAAAATCTCAGCAATAAATCTTTATTGCCGTGTTGTTTGCGCCGCATTATTTGTGCCGTCGCGCAATTTTCGTTTTCTTTGACGACTTCATATTCGTACATGTCGTAATTACTGTTTGGGAAGCTTTGGAATTGTACGTTATTGTCGCAATTGTTTTTGACAGCTACAAAAAGTGGAATTTGCGTCCCCTTGATTTAAAGCTAGCTATTGTTAAGTACTAACAAATAAATCATGAATTTGAATGCTTGATTTTTACATTTATTTTTACGGTTTTATATGTTATAAATTCAATTTCTAAACGGCGCTGAAAACTAGAACACAGAAAAATCCCAAAAAGTAAAAAATTGCTACACATATTGTATTGTAAAAAATGATTTGTTGGCCGCTTGCAGCGGCTACAGCAATAGGCTACTGTAGCCGCTTGCAATCAGGGTGAAATATAAAAGATAAAATATAGGGACGCTTACAAGTCTAAGAAACTATCCTTTTATATGATGATACCCGAAACCCGAATGTTGTTCCAAGAGCTGCTACTAGAGATGGTGCGTATTTACGTTACCAGGTTTTGATACCAGGTATTTCCTTGCAAGTATACCAACCAGGTACCGACCCGATATACTTGCAAGACTTGAAAGTATTTTTCCATTCAAGTATACTGTCCCTTCAAAGTAAGTACTACTTCATACACATAAGGTTCAGGTTGCGCTTATACGCGATATAAAATGCTTTCAAAGTATTTTACGTCTTGATTGAATTATTTTGAATCTTATCTGTATAACAACAAGGTTTAAACTTGCAAGGAAGCAAGTATTCAGTACAGAAAATACTTTGAAAGTATTTTGATACCTGGTTTCTGCACCTGGTATGAGAAGGTGGACGTACTTTTAAGCCCTGGTACGCGATTTAGCAAGTATAACCCATCCCTAGCTGCTACCTCACGGACTGTCCTCGCCTTTACTGTGACAGAGTTCTCCAGTAAATTAACCTTTCAATATCCGTTTAAGTGGTAGTATCCTCAGGGCGCCCATTACCGCGTCAACAAAAAGTGGAATCAATGGTATCGCCGCCTGGAGACCCAGTGGACTCAGTCGTACCCACAGACCTATGTTGAAGTAGATAATGTAAGTATGGGGAAACGTATGAGGATTTAAAGTTTTTAGTTTATGGCAAAACCAAATCCATTCTTATTCCCAGTTTAACATGTTATAAATAAGGTCCAGGGGCTTTACCATGACGTCCTAATTCCGACTCAGTTCAAGTTTTAGCTGTCACTTTTAGTATAATTCTGACAGCGAGCGAACCTAAACTGAATCGCATTAAGACGTCATGGTAAGGCCCCAGGAGTTTGATCTGAGCATTGTCAGTCAGCCAGATATTGTCAGTCGTGACTTTTTGTAGGTGTACCTAAATTAAATTTTAAAAATACACCAAAACTCGCTAGTTTAAGGTACACTCTGTAAATATGTACCAGCTGTTGCCCGCAACTTCGTCTGCAAAGAATTTGTTTATCGCTCTTCCGCGGGAAGTACCTACTCAATTTTCCGGGATAAAAAGTAGCCTATGTGTTATTTCAGACCATAATCTATCTCTGTTCCAAATTTCATCTAGATCTCTCCAGGGGCCCGTTTCTTGAAGCTTATTAGACTAATAATATTAGTGTTTTGTCTCGTAAATTAAAAAAAAAGAATGAAACAAAACTCTAATATTATTAGTAGAAGCTTCGAGAAACGGGGCCCAGCCGTTCGGGCTCACCTTCGGTTCGGGCCACAAACACCTGCGATCTGGGACAATTACGAATTCACCGCCCTAGGTCTGTAATGTACTATACTAGCTGTTGCCAGGGACTTCGTCTGCAAAGAATTCGTTTATGACTATCCCGTGGGAATTTTCCGGGATAAAAAGTAGCCTATATGCTATTCCAGTCTTTTCTCTATCTACGTGCCGAATTTCATCCAGATCCGTTGGGCCGTTCTGGCGTGATTGAGTAACAAACAAACATCCATCCATCCATCCATCCATCCATACAGCATTTATAATATTAGTTAGAAGTTAGATAGTTAGAGTTAGATTAGTTAGATAGTTAGATTAGTAGGATGTACTTAGTATTGTTATAATGTGGTATATTTCATTTCCCAGCTCGGTAAATTTCCAAAAGACATTCTCCAACGAAAGCATGCCTTACAACTTACAACCCACAAACTTTCACAGTGAAAATTTGTCCAAACCGTACATACATAGGAAACTCAATAAAATTGTTCAGAGAGCTCTCGAGTTCTCGAAAGAAGCGAAATCCAATAAACGTTGGTACCTGCACTGTCTTCGCACCCTGGAATGTTGGAATGCCGTTCATTACTCCCAGCACACTCTCAACTTGTTACCTATCCAATTTATTCGGATTTCAGGACAGTTATAGGACCTGAATTCCCCGACAGGGAGTTTTTATATGTATCTGCAGGAATTACTGTTGAACGATCGAGTTTGTACCCATTAAGTACCTATAGATAACGAAGAGCTTTTAAAATTTAAAAGGAAAATTAATAAAAGAGTCATTAGAATCTCAACGAGTTCATGCAGAAAACAAAATATTGCTGTACAGAAAATGTAACGTTTAACTTCGTTGGAATATTCACGACTTATTTTCGACAAAATAAAACTAACATTTTCCTTGACCGTTCTTAGTTTTGTTATAACTTTCTTTTATCCAAATCTGTATGCCTTTAGTGTAAGTTTTTACAGAACAAAAATTCTCTAACTCATTCACGTAAATGTCTTCATAACTACCGAAAAATTCGCTTTTTATCTGTACCTACCTACATAATTATTCTACATTACTAAGGTAAAATAAAGACTATTTCCAAATTAAAACATGTTCGCGGCTTAGGGGTAGCCCAAGGGCCACCCCCGCCGCAGTTTTACCAGTGGTGGTTATGTACGGGGAACAAGCTGAAAAATTGGTTTCGCCGCTTGCAAACAGAACGGCATCGAACTATTGTCATGCTTTTGACATTTTAACGCAAACTCGTTCAGCGCGTTTATTGCTACCAAAAACTTACACTAGGTACTCAATAGTCAGAAACATACATTATGTTTAGGTACTTTGTTTAACCCTGCAGTTTATATCCGAAGTGTCTTATTGGTTCTGTCGTCAGAGTAACACGGGTCCAACGAATTGCATATCCAATTAAAATATCCGGGATTGAAACGAGGTGGCATTTTTAGAACTGCATCCTTTCACGGAAAGTTTTCTAATTACGGGAACGCTCGCTGGCTTTCGAAGGGTTATAATTTGTTTATTTTGTACCTACGACAGTTATTTTTTGTCGAGGATTTCAAAATTTTAAATTAAAAGTTAAAAATGTGATGGTATATTTGAAAAAGTTTGATTTTAAATCATTTTGAAAGATAAGTGGAAAAGATTGACTTTTTCGAAATCGCTGTGGATGTGTGCGTTGCTAACCTAGAGGGCTAAGATGAAAGGCATGCTCGTAATTTCCCCGGCTGTATTACTCTCCACACCGGAACACAGCAGTGCAAGCACTGCTGCTTAGCGGCAGGATTAGCGAGTAAGATGGTGGTAGCGAACCGGACAGACCTTGCACAAGGCCCTATCACCCGCGAAACTGCGACTTGTTGAGCACTGCTGATTGATTGGATGTGTCTCCACTTCGATAGCGGAATCACAGATAAAAAATAAAAAACAGACGAAAAAACCGCCATCTCTTGACAAAAACTTATTCTAAGGCGAAAAGATGATTCACCGGGTCAACAAGTATGTAACAACACTTGCACCTATAACTGCATAACCTGCATCTGTAAGTAAACCGTTTCCAAAGTCAATCGCAACTGGAACGGTGTATTTTGTCTGACAACAGATGCATGAATATTCAGACTACCTGCCCTCTGGTCGGAGTTCGGGCTCCATGTAGAATAGCTGCTAGCCAGCATGCGTGGTGAACTAATTAAAACTCATTTTAATAAGTTTTCGTCGAAAATTTTTGAGGTTAACTGTGGAATATAGGTAGCACACAGCCGCGTATACGCAGTGACGTGTCGTAAGCGGCACGTTTTCCCACCGTTTCTTCATACATTTGGTTGCGTATACGCACCGTCAACGTCTTTTACGCACCGGTGTGGTCGGACCTTAAAGCTATTTTCAACTTTCAATGGCTGAGGTAAAGGTGAAAAACTTAAATAAATGACCTGATAGTGTACAGAACTGATATGGGATTGCCATTGTTCTAATTCGGAACGTCAATTTGTCTATTCGCACACATACAACAGGTACTTACCTAAGTTTTTCACCTATAAAGCCTCGTAATTTTCTGTATTTTGTTTAATTATTTAAATAAACTGAATAAGGGTAGAAAAGGATGATAAATGCAATCGCTTTCGTAATTTCTTTCTATTTATTATGACTTTATGTTAATTTTTTTATTGTGTGCGTGTGTGTGTGTGTGTTTGTGAGTGTATGTGTGTCAAAGCTAAAGTTTTATCGACCCGTTCCCCTTGTACTGACAATTTGATGTGAATCTTCACACATCCGATTCTGCGTGTGTAAAAAACACAGTGATATAAAATCTCAAACGTGTCCTTGCCCTCGAGAGAAGGTAAATACGTAATTCAAAGTAGAGTAAATAGTTATAATTGGAGTAAAATTTTCGCGTCTCAGTAGCGAGGGAGATAATGCAACAGCCTATCTTCGTAATCCCGTCAATAGATGTCGCATCATGACAGGATTAACGGACGCGTGACGATGTGCGCTGGCGCAAGGCAATGGTTACAGCGTGTGAGAAATAATAAGTCATTTAATTCATTGAATCAGGATACACCTTTACCTATGTTTTTTGTTCATTTAAATAAAAAAAATACAACGTTCCTTTACTTTTCTGTCGATTTGCCTTCCATGGTATACTAGGGGCTATAGCAATAATTATAATTATCATGTGGCATTTGACACCAATTGACATACTTTATTAGGAAAATAAATACTTTCATGCACACAATCACACATACACGTACCGTACGCACACGTAGAAAAAAGTTTACTGAAAATTTACCCCGACCGATTATGAGTGTTGTAAATTCTATTTTTATCTTTTCGTGTCAATCGTAGGTAAGTACCTTAATTTACAGTGTCTTTGGTGTAGCGAAAGAGCTTTTTTGCGCCAAGGAGTTTACTCTCGGTAACCGTGAGAAGTGGAAGTAGACCATCCATACATAAGAACAAGTTAAAGTAATGAAACTATACACCGCCAATTTTTAAAGTCACTAGTTCGTCCCTAATATATTACTCCTCTCATCCACTCAACGGCTGAAAGAGATCCCTTAAAGAGATAAGTCCGTTTTTGTGTAATAATGTGGTAGTTAATACTGTGATTGTGCCAGTTACGTTTTATTGTATGTGTTATTTGTGTATGTAATTGTGACTAATCCTTTAGTGTAAGTAGTACTAACAACATTATGTATGTGTCACTTAGTAACACGAATTAAATGGTTATTTTCTTTTTATTTTTTTATTTTTTGTATTAATTATGTATCTCAGTGTTTGTCAATTGTAGGTATTTGTTTTATTTTGCACAATTAAAATACACTCCCCACCAATGAATAACTTTGCTATCTCCGCAGTAAAGTGAAGTGATAAACACACATACCATACACCACTACATACATACCGCTCTCCGCTAGTGACTTGTCCTAAAGATTACTATGTTCGTAGCGTTTGATTGATTTATTACTGTGTTTGCCATTCAGGCTGGTATCTATGAACACTGGACATTGTTCTATCGACAGGATGAAACAATTGGCAATCGCCTGCGGCCTGCCATAATGACGGGTTGAACATTGCTATGATAGCAATTATGTGAAGTAGCATGTTCGCAAAAATAATATTGCGATTTAAATTTTGCAGGTATATTGTGGAAATTCTCGCTTAAATTTAAAGTGGGATAGGTAACAGAAATGTTTCATAATCTATTGTATAGTCAACAGCAAAAGTAAGTGATTATTTTTAGGGTTCCGTACCCAAAGGTTAAAACGGGACCCTATTACTAAGACTTCGCTGTCAATCCGTCTGTCTGTCTGTCTGTCCGTCAATCTCATGAACCGTGGTAGCTAGACAGCTGAAATTTTAACAAATGATGTATTTCTGTTGCTGCTATAACAAAAAATAGGTACTAAAACGGTAGTAAAAAGTAAAACAGAATATTTTTTATAAATATCCCATACAAGATGAACTTACACTGCATATACTTTGCTTAGGATCATAACTCTGCTGATACTGGATTTTATATTAACTACTTGCTAATAACTCAGTTTTACATTAACATTAGAGCTCGTAATCATTCCACATAAGTCTAGCCCTTTAGGAATCCAAATAAGGGATGTTTTGGCAGAACTCTGCTATCTGTACAACTAATAATTGCCTTGCTCTCTCGTCCCCGGCTTAAGAGTTAATTTGGAAAGTGTCCAAATTTTGCTTTTATGCCCAAACAGGACCAGGAATAAAATAAACTTGACTACAGAGCGGCTATCTTCAAGATATTCGACAGTAGTAGTATTGGATCGCGCGATAATTTTTGTCTGAATATTATCAACGCATTGTGCTAATTAACTGAAACTAAGACCAAACCTGAAAACAGGCCACAACTAGCTGTTTTGGATACACGTACATCGACGACATCATTGTATAATCATCATCAATTAATGATTGCACTTTTGTCGACGTAATTAGTACCTACTTCTCTCTTTCTCCCGTTAGATTTTGATATTTTAATGAGATGGTGTATACGTCCTCTCGTATTTGGTTGAAGTGTTTATCTGGATCTTCTTCCTTTTATTTCTTTATTTTACCTTTTAATATTTAAACTCTCGTGCCAAATTAGGTGTCTTGTGTCCTCTCTTCATCCGACTAGCTTTCCATAAGATTTTTTGCTTTTAAACCAATCTTAACATTTCCTCATTCGTTTTCCTTACCATTCAACTAATCCTCTTCATCCAGAGCTACATCTTAAATTCTTCCAATCTTAATAATGTCTATGTTTTTGTATCAGTATGGAACTCTTAATTCCTTATTAGATTATTACATATCACTGTGAAAAAAAAATTAAGAGTTCAGCTTTCATTACGATAATTGTTTCAATTTGTGAGTTTAAATTCACGAATATACCTCTTAATGACAGTTCCATTTCAGTAGTCTATGTAGTACTAATACTAAGAAACCTTAACAACTATTAGCATATTCATATCGCATTGCTTCAGAATAACCGCCGGCGCCCCACAAACGTTTTATTGAGCAGATTTGTGATTTTATTTTCCCAGCTCCACGATACTAACGAGCTAGTATATTATTACGAATATTATTTACCAGAAATGCTGTTTTCATTAGTACTTTGTGGTATTAACTGTGGAGCTTTTATTGCTACAGTTCATTGTGGTTAGGTACTTAAATTATAGTTACTATTTGTTGTGTTTAATAACGTAATCTCTTTTTTTTACTACAAGCTTTATATAAGTTCCCAATCCGCACTGGACCCGCTTGGGAACTATAGTCCAAGCCCTCTTGTTCTGAGAGGAGGCCTGTGCCCATTGGGACGTATATAAGCTGGAGATGAGATGAGATTGCATAGTACTTTTCTAACGTTGGCTAACCGTGTTTTAGAGCCCCTATTTTATCTTCTTGCTATTCCCGTTTGCTCTTTTAGCCTCCCAAATTGTGTTATCAAAAATTCACCGTTCATATCGAGTTCAAATTTCCTATTTACACATAAGACACACGATCTCACACCTTCGTCACGCGAACAGAGGCCCTAAGCCCTTTTGACAAGGGTGTTATTATTTATAGGCCCGTAAGTTTATGAGGTACTTAATAACCCGGCTCATGGGACCTTGTTAGGGCAATAGGAATTAGTGTTTTGTACCTTAGTTGGGTAGTTGGCGTGATTTAGTGGGGACATGTTGAGTTAATAATTAGGTATATTTGTTGACTTTAGTGTGCCTTGGATTAACTATAAAAAATAGTTGGTACAGGCATTGTTGGCGACCGACTCCCTTCTAGATATTTCTTAGGATTTTGTATCTTTTAGACTGACCGCTTAAATGAGTCCTAGTCCCCTACGCGGCTAGGGGCGCGGGGTAGGACAACCGCGGGGAGCTCTCTCAGGCAGGCGCACTACCCGCCTGCACCTCTCTCGGCCCCCGCGGTCGTCCCACCTCGCGCATCTGCACCGCGCATTCATTTAAGCGGTCGGTCTAAAAGGAAAAACCGGCCATGTGCGAGTCGGACTCGCGCACTGAGGGTTCCGTACAAATTCGCCAAGTTATTATAAAATCCAGTCTTAGCAGAGCCCTGCTCTTAAGCAAAATGTAGGCAGTCTGAGGTCATTTCATATTGGTTTTTTACATAGATAGACAAATAATAAAAAAAAAAACTACTTACTAGATCTCGCTCAAACCAATTTTGGGTGGAAGTTTGCATGGTATTATATATTTTTTAGTTTTGTCATTCTCTTATTTTAAAAGTTACTTACACACATTTTACCACTTTGGAAGTGTCTCTCGCGCAAACTATTCAGTTTAGAAAAAAAAATATTAGAAATCTCAATATCATTTTTGAAGACCTATATACCACACACGTATGGGTTTGATGAAAAAAAAATGAGTTTCAGTTATAAGTAAGGGGAACCCCAAAATGATTTGTTTTTTTTTTTATATTTTTTGCACGAAAATCTTAATGCGGTTCACAGATCTACTTACCAAGTTTCAACAGTATAGCTCTTATTGTTTCGAAAAAAAGTGGCTGTGACATACGGACGGACAGATAGACAGACAGACAGACATGACGAATCTATAAGGGTTCTGTTTTTGCCATTGCCTACGGAACCCTAAAAATGGAACCATTATGGGATCTTTTCAGTGTCCGTTTGTCCGTCTGTCTATCGAGACCCTTTTCTCGGGAGCGCGTAGAGAAAAAAGCTGAACTGAATTTAATACAGACCTTAGTTCTGCGGCTCCAAAGACTTTCCTAGTTTTTGCTTTAAACATTTCTGATATTGCGTGTGTTTACGATCCGATAAATTTAAATCAAATTGTAGACTTAAGGCGACTCCAGCCGCGAAACTAGCGCCACTTCGGAAATGTTCTTATATCTCCTATAAATTAGATCAATTTGCAATAATTTGCGAAGGTTAGATACTTTTTTTTTCTTTTTTTTTTATTGTACGATGATGAACAAATCGCAGTCCTCGCAAGAGGTACGGGCGACTGCGATTCCATGAACTAATGGACAAGGATGTTAGTGCTGTAATTAAAATAATCGGTGATGTTATGTAATGTTTATGAGTGACATGAGGATTGTTAAGAGCGTGCATCCGTGCTGAGCTCGCAACGTCGCATTTTTGGTGATTTTTTGCGATTATTTCACAGAAATTGAATGAAAGTATCAAATATTCTGTAGTGCACTTCGTTTTTAGTGTATTAATGTGTCTGATGCAATAATTCATCGTGATGGACTTTTATTTTCTTATTAAACGAGATATAGTATTTTATCGCTTTAATACGAAAATAAACGTCCATCACCATTAAGCATTCCATTGGACACATTAATACACTCAAAACGAAGTGCACTACAGACGGATATTTGATATTTTCATTCAATTTCTGTGAAATAATCGCAAAAAATCACCAAATATGCGACGTTGCGAGCTCAGCACGGATGCACGCTCTTAATGATTTGTGAAGATGATTGTAATTCTCGCTTGGTACTAATATTAAAATATAGGTGGGTACTATGTGCCGTTGAACTTTTTAAGACTGTTGATTATTATGCTAGTGAATTTTTCGAAAGATGATAACGTCGTTTCTTTTGAGATGAGTTCTGTTAAGATGTACGGGTCTATTCTAAAGTTGCTACAGATGATTTCATTATCTAGTCGTTGCGAAGAAAATTGTGGGCAGTGTTTTAGGAGATGATCAATTGATTGAAGACTGGTTCCGTCACAAGGGCATAGAGCATCGTTGGTGATTTTGAATCGACACAGGTATTCTTTATGGTATCCATGTCCTGTGAGGATTTGGGTGATTTTAAAAGTCGGTCGTATCGCATTACGGAATTGATTGATGGCTGTTAATTTGGTAACCAGCGCTTCAGGTGGGCGCCGGTTGGAGAGGTCTCGTAAGTTATGTTTGCTTGGGCTTCTGATTCTGTTTTTCTTTTAAGTTTGTGGTGACTGATTGGACAGTGAAAGAAATCTGGCTCTATTTGGAGGGCGGCGGCTTTCTTGGCTTCTAGGTCAGCTTCTTCGTTCCCACATAAACCGTGATGTGCTTTTATCCAGAAGAATTTTATGGTCCATGGACTATACATTTTCGAAGTGGTGCTAGTTTCGCGGCTGGTGTCGCCTTAAATAATCCTTTCAAATTGAATTTGCCAATATTAAGTGGCTTGTCATGCGCGATTAAATTCCCCAAAGACGGAATTACTCAAGTAATTATAGTTGCGCCTAAATCATGATTACAATTATTACATTTGAGAGGAAATTAGTGAAACTTGATGAGCTGAATAGTCTCTGTTGCCATGGTTACTGGAATTCCTGTAATTAAAGCAATTTACGGTAATTTACACCCATTTATGTTACGTCTCTGTTAGTTTACTTACCTTGTGAAAACCGGCTAAGTGCGAGTCGGACTTGCGCAAGAAGGGTTCCGTACCAGAAAAAAGGCTAACAACTACTCTGTTGTATGGGAGCCCCCCTTAATTATTTTTATTACCTATTTTGATTTTAGTGTTTGTTGGTATAGCGGCAACAGATATACACAATCTGTGAAAATGTCAACTGTCTAGCTATTACGGTTCTTGAGATACAGCCTGGTGACAGACGTTCCGTTCGACGGGTTCCGTTTTTACCCTTTGGGTACGGAACCCTAAAAATACAACCAAATTGAGAACCTCCTCCTTTTTTTGAAGTCGGTTAAAAAGACAAAAGAATTATGACAAACAATACATTTATGGCATTTCAAATTATGGTAAACGATAGGGAACCACAAATAGCATTTTTTGCAAGTATTGGATGGTAGTTAATGGTAGTTATCATTCAAGTACTTAGATATGATACGCTCTGATGAACTTAGGCCTTTCGAGATGCCTCACCGAAGCATATTTATTAGGTACCTCTCTACGTATAATTTTAGGCATCAACTTGAAAGTAGTTCATTATTAAAGTTGAAAGTACTCGAGCACTTCGGATAAGTTTAACTGCTCCTAAAATAGCTTTTACTAAAGTTTCGACTTTCGCACACGAAGTTCGTCAGAATTCGGGGTGTAATTAAATTTGAACAATTATTAGACTAGAGGTGATTATACTAGGAATTCAGGTTCAGATCTAGTTGAAAATTCATCCCCGTATTAGTTTATGGCTAATGTTAGTTAGACAATTTAAGTTAATGCAATTGTGTCAAAGTTATAGATGAACAAAACAAAATGTTGTGTTCAACGATAGCTTCAAGCGTTCGTGAAAAAATGAGTAAGCTGACCATGCCATCAAACTATATGGGTAGAAGGATAATCTAACTAATTTTATAAATGCGACAGTTTGGATGGATCGATGGATGGATGTTTTTTTGTTACTCAATCACGCCAGAACGGCCCATCGAATCTGGATGACATTCGGCACATATATAGAGAAAAGTCTGGAATAACACATAAGCTACTTTTTATCCCGGAAATTTCCCGCGGAATAGCGATACAGGAATTCTTTGCAGACGAAGCAGCAGGCAACAGCTAGTAGCAAATAAAAATAATTGACACATTTTTTCCGCTAAGAAATGATTCGAAAGTTTCCTAATTTTAATCGTTAACTTTTGTATTTGGACAAACTTGTACGACTGCATGATCACAAGAAAATATCCCCTAACCGGTGGTATGAAAAAAATCTGGAAATCCCTTCGGACCCTCTCCTAACATTGCTTAGCAACCATAGCATTTTTCAAGTATCCACCGTTATATCAATGCACAACAAATTAAAGGGATTTTAATAATTCACAAACATTTCATTCCCCCACTCACTACATCAGGTACCACACAGATCGAAACCTTATTTTCTAGTAACTTGATTTCTATGTCGGTCCCGTCGACAGGGTTGCTTTCATTAAAGTGGTCTGTCAAGAACCTTTAAAGTTTAATTGAGTTGTGGATTTCAGGAACTAACGAGTATTGGAAACTCACAAACTGAATTAAGAAAATTTCTGTTTCAACTGACCGTCTGTTGCGGGCAGAGGGATACATGCAATTAAACATCGTAATTGAAGTTTGTTGGTTAGTTGAATGATACAGGGAAGGGCAAATACGATCTCGTTAATGAATCGGAGGTCAAAAAGACGGAGTTCACATTGGACTTAGGTACCTACCTACCTATAATTATCATTTTGGGCTAATGTTTCGTATGCTTCCATACTGGTCTGGGAGTAAAGAAAAAACATAGAAATGTACAAGTTGCTTCTCTTCCCGCGCTGGTGGTAAAAGCCCATCGAGGGCATAATAAGAATCATGTTATAGGCGATGCGGCTAGCAACCCATCACTATTTTGATTCCCCCCCTTTCCACCTATATGCCCACTATCATGCTAAACATGACCTTTAGGTATTGTTACCTTAGGCTCTGTTTACCCTGTAAGTGTGTGTTCCGTACTCAGTGGTTCTTTATTTGTCTTTTAAACGTTTTGATTTAATTTGCGTTGTTTGGCTTCGATTTGGGTAATGGCTTCTATGTCTAAGGTGCCTAGAAAGTTGACAGTGTTGTGCATGATCTTTGTTCTAATTTTGATACTGAATTAATTGAATACATTAACAGTCAATTATGTACGTATTTTAATTTCAATCAGCATTACCATACATTACGAGGGCTCTATAATTACATAGGTAAGTATGTACAGTGTGGCTGAGGGTAAAATAGATTGCGCTTCCATAATGTTTGTACCTATGTAAACTCTTTATTGTGCAAAATAAACAAGACAAATACAATTGACAAACACTGATGATGTTTTTTTTTTATGTGAATGGGAAGGCAAACGAGCAAGTGGGCCGATGGTAAGCGATCACCTCTGCCCATAGACACCCGCAACCCCGGAGGGATTGCAGATGCGTTGCCAACCTAGAGGGCTAAGATGAAATGCCTCTTGTGCCCGTAATTTCCCCGGCTGTCTTACTCTCCACACCGGAACACAGCAGTGCAAGCACTGCTGATTAGCGGCAGGATTAGCGAGTAAGATGGTGGTAGCTATCCGGACGGACCTTGCACAAGGCCCTACAACCCGCAAAATGATGTTGGATTGGAAACGTCTTGTACAGCATTTATCATAGGGAATGCTCCGATTCGATATTACCTGCACAATTAGCACGAGAGCGCACAATGGCCCGTCTCTTTCTTGCTGTCAGTTCTAGACAGAGATGGATAGTCTATCTCGCGCGCGACGCGTCTCTTGTACGCTCTTGTGCTAGCCGAGCTGGCTACTAAGTTTCTCTATCATACCTGAGGCTTGGAACTGGTATCGAAAGTACCAGTAAATTACCGGTATTTATAGGCTCTCTTCGGTTCGGTTTCAGAGGACAGGTAAAAAATATATCTGGTACTAGAACCCAAAAATACCGGTTCTTCATAAAGGTACTTTATTTCTGTATTGTTTTGTATTGATTTGTGGTGTTCAATAAAGAGTATTTGTATTGTATTGTATTGTATTGTATTGTATTGTATTGTATTGTATTGTTCTTGCACGTGTAGGTATGCGACGCTGCTGTTGCCTTATTAGAACTTTGTAGGACACCGGTTCTCATAATACCGGTTTTTAAGGTTGGTAACGGTATCAAGGAACCGGTTTTTGTTAAATACCGGTTCTTGATTCAAGGTCACGATACTGGTTCCGAAAAATACTGGTGTTTAAAGCAACACGTAACAGACTATCATTTCACCCTCACTACCGCCTTTGGCAGTCCCCAACAGATCTTTACATACATACATACATAAATCATATTTAAACGTCTTTATCCCTTACGGGGTAAACAGTTCTAATAGCATCTTCAATCCCACTGCTTAGACAGAAAGAAGAATGCTGGTAACTGATTTTACTTTACTTTAGATTTTCGTGTTTAAAATTTCCTTCCAGTTTTCTCCCAGTTGTCAGACAGACTTCCACGTGTATCAATATTGGCGCTGCAAGATATCAAAGCCGAGACACAAATTGACTTTAAAAACAGAGAAAGCTGGTAACTGCAAGCAATTAATAACGTTCAGGAAAGCAATCCGGCGGCTAAACAGCGAAACCAAATCTGCGTTCACCCGTGTTTGTCAAAGTGCTTCCTTGCTACTACGAGAACTCGAATTATGTCAAACCTCGTAAGATAACCTTTTATTTTTCTTTTTGTAAAAAAAGGGACGAGCAAATGGGCCTCCACCAGGCTGTATCTTATTGAAAACAGGTGATGTATTTCTGTGGCCGCTATAACAACAAATACTAAAAATTGAATAAAATTAGTATTTAAATGGGGCAAATTTTTAAAATATAGAGTATAATGTTGTATTGATAAGTATCTTATATTGTATTGATAAAGGCATCGTGCGCGAGTTCGACTCGCACTTAGCCGGTTTTTTGAAGTGATAACTTCTTATGGGAGGGTAAACCGCTTCGTAACGTAACGCGTTACGGCGCCAGTCTGTCTGGATTTCATTTCTCTGACTCATACGGCAGCGGTACTTGGGCAGGCTCTTCCTCTCTCACTCCCCACGGACAGACGCTTCCCCCTCTAACTACTCAGTGTTTAGTGTGCGATAGACATAATCCTGTTAGTAACTAAGATAAGTTTAAGTTATCATTTCTCTCGGGCGTCCCGAGACGCACACGTTTTTTAAACTGATAATGAATTTCAAACCGTTACTACAAAGTCACACACAACTCCATTCTTCTCTGTTTTTTCCTACGTTTCGAGAACCACTAGTAACCCCTCAACAGGAGGTTGCCGAAGCCCACAGCAGCTCTTTGAAACTAAAAACCGGAAATTGCGTTCTCGTCCCGCAAAACCTAGTACATGCCTAACGTCTTCATTAGTGGCTTAAATTAAATTCTTTCCGGGGCAAGCCTTTGTGGCTTGTTTAAATTTATGTCAAGAAGGACACTTTGTCTTTTGATTGCGCAAAGAGTTTTGCTTGGAACGAGATAAATCTTGTTTTTAGGGTTCTCCACTTAAAGAGTAATGAGACCCTAAGTAAGGCTCCGCTTATCATAGGCCTTCCGTTTGTCACAGGGCTCGATTTTACCAGGACACTGTCACACAGAGACTCTTACTGGATTCTGAGCAATTCTTGTTGTCAACTTTTTTTACTGTATATTGACCAGCAACGACTGGACTCTGTCACACTTGATGAAATATTATAGATGAAACAAAACTATAACTCAGTAAAAAATCGAGAAGTAAAACTCTTGATTCATTTGATAGTATCAATAATTGAAAACAGCGCCATCTCTGGTCCTAGGCAGTTTGTAATTATGTCAAAATATTGGCAAAGAAATGACACACATGACATCTTACAGCTTCTCACTCTAATTCTAGCCTTGAAGAGCCCAAGCTTGTTTGTTGTTCGTAAACACAAAAACAGTAGCCTATTCCAGCGATTTCGTTCCTGAGCAGTTCGTATTAGGAAGGATGAAACGAATCTCTTCATGCATGCCAATTGAATGCCAACAAAAATAACATATTCGTGAAGACGCTTATCCTGCCAGGATGTCCGCGAATAAAAAGGGAATGGAGCTATTAAAATTAAATCGTGCAGCTCCTTTGCACTCTCCTCAAGATTCGTATAAAAATTACGGACAAGACAAGTAACTCTTTGACGCTGTGACTCTGCAGCCTAATCTCAATCATCAAGGCATCACCATTAAGTGTACGGTAACCGGTTAATCGTAACTGACACTTGAGATGAAACGGCAATGGAGCGTCAATATTTATAATATTACTAGCTGTTGCCAGCGACTTCGTCTGCAAAGAATTCGTTTATCGCTATCCCGCGGGAACTACGAAATTTTCCGGGATAAAAAGTAGCCTATGTGCTATTCTAGACTTTTCTCTATCTTTGTGTCGATTTTCATCCAGATCCGTAGGGCCGTTCTGGCGTGATTGAGTAACAAACAAACATCCATCGATCCATCCATCCATACTTTCGCATTTATTTAGATTAGATATATTATAAGTAAAACGGTAATACGGCGAAATGGAACCGGTCGTGTTTGATGCGTATCGTGCTTGACTAGTATATTACTGTTTTGGTATTACAATTAAAGAGGAGACTTTGCTGTGTAATAATTTTGTAAGGCGAGATCCTAGAGTGGCGAGTTATTTTTTAGGGGCAATTTGTTTTATAATTTAGAATTTTTTTGTTCTGCACTTTAGCTGGCAAACGAGATAAGCTGATGGAAGAACATAATATCGGATACTTTTTAGGAATCCTAGTTTTATTCACCTACTATGTAGTCGCCATCTTGCATGGGAACAGTGTTGGACCATCAATGTTAACAAGTAACTGTAACGAATGGACCTCACGAGACAGGCTCAGCCTAGTGTGAAGGTCATAGGTAACATGTTTAATTCTGTGAAACTTTTTAGTAAATAAACTTATATTTTATATTTTTTTATATTTTTATATTTTGGTTAGCCCCCTGAAAAATTCTAAAGTTTAGGCAGTCTTGTAGATTTTTATCAGGAATGGTTATGTTTCCCTCTAAGGAGTTATATTTAAAAACGGAAACTCTTTTTCAATTTAATATGGGTAAACTTTGAACGGGTTTGTTTGCTCACAGCTAGGTTCCGTGCCCGCAAATTGTTATTAAAATTATTACTGCTGGCTCGAGTTTTTGCTAAAAGGATTGAGGAGAATCGCTGACGGGCCATTTTGAATTATGCTAGGGCATGGTTCGCATCAACATCCACGAATGTTTGCCTGATAGATTTAGAGGAATTAAACAGAGAATAGTATTCTTTTAACTTAGAACTTGGCTGGACAAGCTACCGCGTGTACATACAAGTCATTCGATTCCAAAACTTATCAGTGGTTTTCCACTAATTCATGACTGTTACTAATTTTTGAAGTAAGTAATAACTTCTTAAGCGACATTGAACACTTTTTGGGATGGGTAAAAAATGTTAAACTCGCGTCAGGCGTAAAACGGAGGGAGAGTTTAAGAACCAGTATAAGACCTCTATGAGCTTATTTTGAAATGCGAATGAATCGCGTTCGATTTTTGAAGTGTTTTTGTTGAGTCGTGGAGCAAAAGTACTAGGGCATCAGCACATTGTTAGAGGTCTGTCAATATAGATAATACGTACGTTTTTTTTTGTACGCGTCTCGAGCCCTTGGGCAGGGCGTCCAAATTGTGTTGCGTTATTTTACCGCTGACTACTAATGCCTACCCTGGCAACCCCTTACACGCCACTGATTGACAATAATATCTGCTTGACCAACTCTAGTGACATGCATAAATTTAGGCTGACCAATGAAAGCAATAGTCACAAATAATCAAATGTAATTTCCATTCTATCACTTATATTTAATCATGCTTGAGCCTGTCCGCTCCCTAAAATAATAATTATGACTAAAATTATTTTAGTTTAAGTACTCGTAATTTTCCTCATATTTAAACACAAAACGAAACTTAGTGGTTTGATAGAGGATCTTTTAGCGAATTAAATATAAGACAGCTAACAAGCAATAAGCAGATTTTCTTTATTTATCAATAAAAAGATGTCCTTTCGTCGTATTGAATAAGTCTGAAATAAGACACGAAGTTGAAATTTTTAATAAAACATCCCTTTCGCCAATTCGCTACGCTCGAAGGCGCTTTGAACGAAACTAAAGAAATTTATCTCGACTGACTACCTTCATTTCAATAAAGAACTGGCTGCTAAAAGAGTGGATGTCGCAAAGAAAAGAAAAATTAAGTACAGTCCGTGAGCTCTTCGAATGGCATTCGGGTTTGTCATGCCATCTCCTTCACTCGGCCTGTTCAAGTATCTAACCCATAAAAGTGAGTGAGACAGCAAGATACCCAATTGACATTCTAAGAGCTCGGACTGTACTTTTTTATAATAGTCCTGGAGTAAGAGAGATAGTTGAGTGTGGATACCTAACGTTCGAGAATATTTCTTTTCTTTTTTACAAAGTATTTCAAGTTTAGCCAACTGAAAAAAAGTTTGAACAGATTCCTTGCAAAGGTAGGTAGAGTTAGGTCGATTACTATTATTATTATGCCATGCTGGGGCCTACCATGACGTCTTAATGCGATTCAGTTTAGGTTCGCTCGCTGTCAGATTCATACTAAAAGTGACAGCTAAAACTTGAACTGAGTCGGAATTAGGACGTTATGGTAAGGCTCCTGTACGCTTATACACTCACGAGTAAATACGGGACACTGCATACAAAATTCTATAAAATGCGTCCCGATATTTTTGATCATGAGTAGGTATAGTTAAACGCACTCTAGGTGAAGCGTTAGAGTTGTAGACCGTCCTTAACTTTACGTGTTCGATTTTGCAACTTTCCACCCTTACTTTTATATTTGGTCTAAGGTTTAACGGCAGAGTTATAATACTAATAAATAATTATGTCTAATTTTTCGGCACATAGGTATATTTATTTTTGGCAAAAAAATAATTATTTAAATTAGAAAAATTTAACGATCAACACTTAATTATAATCTCAAGCCTTTCAAAAAGATAAAATAGGTACTTAATTAAAATACATTCAATAGAGAATTATGACATGCCTACTCCACAATTTTGTCCAATCGCAATAAACACAATTTTATTATAGCCGCGGTCTCTTTTTAACGCAATTTTGAGTATTTCAAGTTCTTTTGAAAATTTTCCGAGTGTGAAATTCTCCTTCCATTCGGTGGTCGCTTAATGAAATTTTCGATACAATTCATTTGGAAAGGGGACGGTACCTGGCATAATGTTTCAGTAAGCACAAGTAACCGAGGGTTTATTATTGACAAATATTTACCAAGTTCAATGAACTAGCGTTGATAATTATACTGCTTTGACACCCTTTCAATAATATATCCTACACTTCAATGTATACTTGTGATTTCGGCTGATGTAATGAGGTCAAGATAATTTTAAAAATATTTTGAAATAAAATTTTGAAAGATTTATATGTATACTCTAACGCCCTTTTAATGTTTTGACCTGCGGTTAGCATGGAATAATATTTTGCCATCGACTAAGAAGATAGTGTAACTTTTTGTCCAGTTCTAATAATCTGATTGACTCAAAATTTGGTTAATAAAAAAGTATTGCTAAAATATAATGTCAAAAACTCACATCCTATTGACAAAATCGTTTTTGTAGCAATTTCAAAACTACCAAAACACCCCCAATTTATAATATCAAACCCACCTCTTTTACTAAGAAACTGAATCAGTCATTTACTTCTGTGGAGCCCTTTCTCATACAGTAACTATAATTTATTTGCTAGGCTTATGGTAAGCCATTATGAAATTTGCAGGGAAAAGGCTCAACTGTGGTACGCGATTCAGTTTTTTTCACTACACCAACATGATTAACCCCCTTATTCATAAACGCTCTATAAGCTTCTGCTAACTTAGTAATCGTTTGTCCTTATCTGCGAAAGGTAAATGTCAAAGTGACAGATAAGGACAAACGATTGCTAAGTTAGCATAAGCGTAAGAGCGTTTATGACTTAGGGGGTAATCGTCAGCGGTGAGGTGAAATGCCACGCGCGCATCCCTATAGCTATAACTCTTCGTGCTGTCCTCGCAAATTCCTTCAGTTCTTCTCATGTTATCATCGCAAATCTTCGATATAATTTCACTCAGCGCCACCCTCGACAGTATCAAGTGGCCGCCCACGGCATTTCATTTATTAAAAACCGGGGTAAGTCGGAACCCCGCATTGTAATCCTGACAATGGCCTGGGGCCATCGATTTACTTCCAAATGAAATGGAAAACAAAGAGGTATCGGCAGTTTCTATCAGTCTTCTGCTTGCAGTATAAAGTCGTAACGTAAAACATTTTACTTTTTATGCACTTGCTGCCCGCTTAAGCCGAATTTACATTATGCAACTAATTTCGTGCAACTAGCATTACACTGCGGCGTTTGATTAATCACTTTTGAAGCGTTAGGTTATCGGCCGAGCAATGTAATGAAAGAAAAGAAAGAAAGAAAGAAAACATTTATTGACACAAAACGACACATAAAAAATAAAATAAAAAACAAAAAAGAACATTTCAAAAAACAAATCATGTGCCGCAAGTGCCAAAAGGGCCACATTCAGCATATTGCTGCGGCAGGCCGCAGCGCTGATTTTCAGTGTGACCCTTTTGCCTAAAACTAAACCTAAAAACTAAAAAATTCCGACGACGTCACGAACGTCAGAGACAGTGGGAAGGAAAAACAAATCTGTGTGGCAACACTTGGGTGGTCCAATTGTTTATAATACAATAAAACCCCACAAGTCGACCAGCTGTAATGCTACTGCGTGCAAGTAGTTATTAGTGGCATAATGTAAATTTGGCTTTAGAGACACAACACCTACCTATACATACCGTCACGTCTCTATCCCACAGGGGACAGAGGGTAGGCAGACACTACTTTATTCCACTTGCTACGACCCTGACATGTATACCTCTTTCTCTTCATCCACACAATTTCTTCATACATGCTCGTCGGTTTCGGGTACCCTTGACCTGACCTTTTTTCAAAATTATTAAATTAAACAATAATCATTTATAAGCATTCACCAAGATACGAGTATGTTCGAGTATCTTGGTGACATCTGTCAATGACTGTAAAGCATTTTCCATTTTGATCTGTCAACCAGAAGTCACGTACACGGAAACTTGCACATTTAATATTTGTTACAAGACCATCTCTCGGGACATCAACAGTTCCACTGTGACAAAGTTCGCAACACCCGGCATATCCCAACATTAGTATTCACAAACTTGGGGGAAATGTGAGAAAAAACGGCATGTGGGTATCTTTCGCATATTAGACAAGTTCCTGTGTCATCGGAAGAAGCTTTATCAACGTAAGACTATAAAATTGTACGTATGTTAACTTTTTCTGAAGGTGTAATGTTAAGGAACACTTTATTAATAAGGGTTTTCCACCAAAGCCTCTAGTGTTAATTTTGGCTCAAAAAACGTCTCGAACATCATCTAATCTCATCTATACGTCCCTCTGCTGGTACAGGCCTCCTCTCAACATGAGAAGGCAAGAGGTACATAGTTCCCACGCGGGCCTAGTGCCGATTGGGAACTTTACACACACCATTGAATTGCTTCGCAGATGAGTGCAGGTTTATTAGATAAACTTCAAATGTAATTTCGCACATAAAATTTCGAATTTGAGAAGCCCTGGTCAAAACACTAAGGCTACCACGGCTTTTTTACGCTTGAACGTTTCGAACGTGTTCCCGCAAATGTCACAATTCTTCTTTACCGCGTTAATAATAATCACTCATCATTGGACATACACCTTTCCAATCTTTCTTCTTCCCGATTGCTTATCTGTTTCTCTCAGACTGGTTCTGCTGTCTTCTTAATGTCATCGGACTATCGGGCTGGTGGTCCGCCAACTCTTCTCTGGGCTAGCTAAGATCTCCACTCCATACGCTTGCTCCATCGTTCATGGTGTCGTCAGCTTACGTGACCGTTCCAAGCCATTATAGACAAAATATGAAACGAATTGACAGCGCCACTAGCAAAGCGAAGAGGCAAGGAAACTTTTTCATTGTTTTAGATAAAAACTACGAGTACCGTGAGACTGATGTTAAAGTAAGAGAGAGATAGATGGATAAACAAACGTTAAGTCATAAAATTAAACCGAAGCTGCTTGACAAATCGTAAACAGTTATTTCACAACTTATGAATAAGTAAAACCTTTCACAAGCTTTCTTAATATTAACACAGAAATAAATGGAAAGCTTCCACTTAAATTGTTATAAAGATGACAGGCTTGAATAAATTAAACCAAGTTTGTGAATTGTTAAAGTACTTAGTTGTATTGCGGATTTTAAGTAAAATGGGTGTGGTCTATCTGCTTTGCGATTTTATTTGTTTAAATATCTATATTATCATAGCCTATGGCTTGACCACAAATACATTCGACAACCCTTTAACTGCTTGCTTTGAATAAGGTTTTGAATAAACAATGATTATATCCTTTACCTTGCTACTTCGCTACTTATTATAATTATACTATTACTTAATACATTATAATCACTTGTTTTGTACATCAGCTTAAAATAAAGGGTTATCAAATTAATTTATTGTCAACCGAAACGTTCGTCAAAACTTATGTCGGCCAAATACTAGTATACCGATTCCTATACATACCGGTAGTAGTAAACCGGTAGTAGTATACCGGTAGTAGTATACCGGTAGTAGTATACCGGTAGTAGTATACCGGTAATAGTATACCGATAGTATACCGGTTCGCGCACTGTTTGTTTCTCGTGAATAACGGACATGGGGACAAAACGAGTCGCGGCCATTGCTGGTAATTCTAAGTGTCAGCGCATGTCACCGGAAGTCGTTAGAGGGCGTCGCCGCCGCTTCCGGTGTATGACGGGATAATGGCTGCGGTTTGTTAGTTTTTAAATGAAATATTTCACAGTTATCGTTACAGCGTATGAGTTAACCACTACGCTTTTTAACACCTTTTGTGAAAATTTGTATTTAAACTGCGTGTATGTTACTTTGTTACGTATATGTTTGGCTCAAACGTAATCTACATTAAATACTAGGGCTTTCCAATGCCAGAGTGAATAAAACTAAGCATTGTTAAAAAAGGACCGTACCTATTATCACAATTCACGTCTTAATCCCTTACGGGGTAGACAGAGCCTAAGATCACAAGACCTACAGAATATGCTCAATCCCCACGATCCCACAACCCCACAAAATACGCCCACAATCGTGCTAAACGTGGCCTGTAGGTCTTGTCGATTAAAATATTCTATTGAATCAGGCGTAACTTTGCGGAGGCCCATTTTAATGAACACTAACAGCGTTATTCATAAAAAATCCTTAATTGAGGTTTGATTGGTTCATTAGTTATCAGACTGATTAAGCTTATTTGACAGTTGTTAAAAAGCATGATTCATAAACGCTTGCTAGCAGTCTGTTAACTAATGAGCTGTTGATGGATGGATTAGACGCGTTATGTTGGCCACCTTGACAAATCATATACCAAAAATGGCCTTTTAGTGAATTAAAAAAAAAAATTGACAGCAGTGGCAGCGAATTAGCGGGAAACCAGCGAATTAACACGACAGACTAGGCAGTGTGGATCTAGTTTCTTTTACCTTTCCCGGAGGGGATAAAAACTTAAAACAAAAAAAACTGTCTTGTGTATGGTTTTGCTCTTGCCAAAATCAGCTGTTCATATTTGTGGCGGCCATTTTGTGAGTTAGCAGAGAGATAAAGGAGGGTCTGCGGTCCGCTAACTTTCGGAAGACTTAACAGACCCTTGAAGGACTTGGACATTGACGTTTATGAATCATGTTTTTTTGCATCGGTCCTATAACGAGCTTATAGCGAGCCTCTAACTTTTTATGAATAAGGCTGTAAATATTTACCTTGCTACTCCGCTACTTAATGCCTATGCTTAATATGCTTATGCTTAAGTAGCGGAGTAGCAAGGTCAATATTTAGTGTTGATTAAAATATTTTTTAAAAATCCAGTGAGATGGGTTGCTTATTTTTAACTTTTGCTAGCCGCATCGTCTTATCATGATTTCTAAGATTTTCATCTATTATTCCCTCGATGGGTTTTTACCATTTGGGCGGGAAGAGAAGCTACTGGTACCTACATTCTGTTTTTTTCTTCGCTCCCAGATCAGCAGAACCAATGAGGGGGAACTATAATTATTATGGTCTAAGCTAAACTCGACAAAACATTAAGCAAATACATTAAAAGCAGTTTTAATTCAATTACGTTTTATTGAATCAGGCGTTACTTTGCGGAGGTCCATTTCAATGAACACAAAATATTTACCTTGCTACTCCGCTACTTAACAAAAACACAATAAGTAGCGGAGTAGCAAGGTAAATATTTTGTGTTCATTTCAATTACGCTTCTATGGTAGAAAAACTTTCACATTTTAATAACAATCTGCAGCATCAAGTTGGTACTTTAAAGTAGTGGGCAAACTTTGATCGTCGGAATGAATTTCAAACAAAATTCTTGTTGCTTCTTCAAGACGCCCAAGTACACGCAGACTGGCTTGGACACATTTAACTTAGACTGTGAGTGCTAGAGTTGGGTTTTGATTGTGTGCTTTGGAAGACTTAATTTGTTCCGTGAAGGAAGATGGACAGAGTAAACGTCATTAACTTGAGTCCACAACACTTTTTCCTGGTTTAGATATAGCCACTTAAAATCTAGGAACTGGTTTTAAATTATGGCGTAGAACTTTTCAAAGTTTTGAGTTTAGTTTATTTTGTAGGGATGTGCATTTTTACAAACAAGAACCTTACGATTTTGACGAGCGATAAAATAAATATACAGTTAGGGAAATGTATTCACGTACCACCGTAAAACATACATACCTATACACATAAATCACGTATTTATCCCTTACGGGGAAGACAGAGGCTAAGGTAACAAGACCTAAAGTTTAGCTTGATTGTGGGCGTATAATAAGGTGGCGTATCGCTCGACACATTTGTAAGGATGTTCAGTCAAACTAACGCAACGACTAGCTGAAGTCATCATCGTCATCATATCAGCCATAGGACGTCCACTGTTGGACATAGGCCTCCCCATAGACCTCCTTTGCCTCGGTTGGAAGCGACTTGCGTCCACCATGAACCCGCGACTTTAACCCGGTCATCCGTCCCTTCTTTACCACCCCCACCATCCACTGAAGTATCCCAATTAATGTTAATACACTGTCTAATGGAGTGTATGTGTGTAGGTACTGTGATAACGTAAGTTTGTATGTACAAAAGTTTGTATATACAAATCTATTCGCTGTCAGGGTAATGCCAATATTGATATTTTGAATTAAGAAATCGGTTGAAAAAGAAGTTAAAAACAAAATGACTCTTGGGCATTACCTGGACAGCTGCCTCCGAAGGCATGACTGATTTGTTATTCTAAGAGTTTAAAATATTAATACACGGTTTAAAGTCTTTAATGTTTTATTGTGGCTCAGAGCGCAAGATCCCGTACTTTCGTTAAATCCAGGAGTCTTAGCAAGTTAGAGTAGACCTGGCTACGCCCTCAGAGCCTTGCAAAAGGGTGAGCCCAGGGTCCGGGCTTAACCATGTTGCAGCAGGATTCAGGCACATCAAAAAATTCTTTGATTTGTATTAATTTTAAGAATTTATTAAAATTATAGCATTCTCAGATGTGGCTGGAAGTTCCTTCGCATCCAGATACGGAGGTTGGAGTCTCCAAACATATCTCTGACAATATAGCATGAGCAGTCATGGCACCTAGAAGTAGGGCATGAGCTCATGGCATGTTGGAAGCCTTTTCAGGTACCTCTGGCCGATTAGTGGAGACCAGAGTATCTGAGGTCAAAGAAGTAAAATTTGCTCTTAAGCCCCATTTGGCAAGTTTTCTTTCATGTATGCAAATTTATTCTATGATATGGTAAACTCTATTGGCAAACGTTATAGCCATATAAATAGAGGTTGCCAACGAATGACAGGCCATGGATGCATGAGTCTTTTATGAATATCATGTGTCTTAATTAAGTCTATAAGAGGCTTAATTAAGTTTTAGCTCACTTATTGTGGGATAAGTGGCCGGTTGAAATTTTAGTCTGGTTTTCATCAACCAGAAGTCATCACTAACTTCATCAAATTCATTCTTTGTCCAGGTTGATATTTAACTCTTTATCTTGATTGACAAAGTTAGTGTTGGACTAGTCATAAGTGACCCACTTAGGGGGGATTCCAGACTTAGGTAGAAGTGCTTAGGGCTCTTCCCTCCCTGAGAGAGAGGGGGAGGTAATGTGATAACGTAAGTTTGTATGTACAAAAGTTTGTATATACAAATCTATTCGCTGTCAGGGTAATGCCAATATTGATATTTTGAATTAAGAAATCGGTTGAAAAAGAAGTTAAAAACAAAATGACTCTTGGGCATTACCTGGACAGCTGCCTCCGAAGGCATGACTGATTTGTTATTCTAAGAGTTTAAAATATTAATACACGGTTTAAAGTCTTTAATGTTTTATTGTGGCTCAGAGCGCAAGATCCCGTACTTTCGTTAAATCCAGGAGTCTTAGCAAGTTAGAGTAGACCTGGCTACGCCCTCAGAGCCTTGCAGTACCTATGGAATATCTGAATTGCATTTTGCTGATAACTCAATTTACTGTAACACTATAGTTGCTCAAATATTTGCGCACATGCAATACGTGTATAGCAGTACACTCAACCACTTAAGTTAAAGGTAGTGTAAGGGGGACTTCAATTGATGAATCACCGTCGGCCCCCTTATTAAACTCTCTCAAGGGACGGTCTCTGTTTGTACTGTCATCTGATACAATGACATGTTAATGCAATAATTGTGTGCCTACTCGTACATGTATACGTTCGCTTAATTTTTTTTTGCGTACGCTCGAGTGAAGCGTGCAGCGGAGCGGGGCGTTTATGTTAAATAAAATATTTTTTCAGTCTTTCTTTTAATTATTTAACAAGATACCATTAAAGTGTGTGTTCCTTGTGAGTGAATAATAAGTAACACCATCAACAATAACAACGAAAAACTTGCAGAACCAATTTATGACATGACATTTGCAGAAATTTTGAAACAGTTAATATGAAAAAATAAGTATGATTATAAAAAAGTTAATGCCATTTTTAATGAATCTTAAATTGATGCCATGGTACCTAAGAACAGATTCCCCTATCTCATATAGTTTTGAATTCTCCCTACTGACCCATTTGGATTGATTAGCAGCAGCAGCAACGAAGAGATGGTTGCAGCGATCCAGAAGGACCTTGTGCAAGGTCATAATGCCCTCAAAACAGGTAGGTATTTAAATGTTGTCTGTCCCCTATGTATACGCAGAATACAGGGTTGCCAGTAATCACAAGATTTCTAAAAATCCCATGCGATTGAATCGATTTCCTCTACATCACTGGGGTAACGAGGTTCAAACCATTAAATAAAATTTACGATGTTTACAATGCATCGAAGGATTTGCAGCTCTTAGTGCAACGTAACGGTAACAGCTTTCGGTAATAGATAACCGTAATAGAGGTGCAGCTGGCTATGCACTGCATAGTGGCGAAACGTCATAATGTCACACAGATAAAATAAGAGACGAACTACCAAGAACTAGTTGCCTATACAGGATTGAAAAAACAAACGCAACATAACTTAACCGTCTTAAGCATTAAAAATAAAGAAAGAAAGAAAGAAAACATTTATTCATGATAAAATTACAGACAAAAGAAGAAAAGAAGCAAAAAAAACATAAGAACATAAATAAAATAAAAAATACCCGAGACCGACGAGCATGTAATGAAGAGATTGATGAATGTGGATGAAGCGAAAGAAGTATGTCAGGATCGTAGCAAGTGGAACAAAGTAGTCTCTGCCTACCCCTGTGGGAAAGAGGCGTGACGATATGTATGTATGTATGTATGTAAGAAAAAAAAATATAGAAATACATTATTTTTCAAAAAGGAGACATTCCTTAATTTTCGAAAACGAAAAAAAACTGCTATCATAGATTTTTGAGAAAATTAAGATCTGCTAATTTAATGCGTTAAAAATATTTTATGGCAAAGATCGAAAGGGATATTGATAAGAATGATTTGTCTTTATGGGTACACTATCGGTTGCCCGCGACTCCGTGTGCGCTGTATACGTTTATCGCTATCCCGCGGGAACTATGTAATTTTCCGGGATAAAAACTATCCTTATGTCCTTGCCCGGGACTAAAACTACTTTAGCACCAAATTTCATTAAAATCTGTTCAATGGTTTAAGCGTGAAAGCACAACAGACCGACAGGCAGAGTAACTTTCGCATTTATAATATTAGTAGAGATAAACCTTAAAAATAAACCGTCAAAACAAAGAAAAACTTCACAGCACTATTCTTTTCGTGAATTCAAATAGTGGAGTTCGAATTTTGATACAAAAAGCATATTTATTTTCCCGGTTCAGTTTGTAACGAAGTTTTTGCTTCAAGAATGGCTGATTGGTGGGATTGTAGTCCAAAAAGGATAACATTTTACCAGTGAGCAGGTAGGCACCGAATTTATATGAACCTTAACCTAAACCTTATAACGACCTATATAAATACAAAAAAATGTGCATTATTTTTGTTTAATATGAATACTTACGAACTTTTTAATAATGGGCAATACATTCACAGACACCTATACAGAAAACGAGTTTGATGCTTGATAGAAAACAAAACGTCATAAAATGCGACGCCATTTTTAAAATATCCACGCAATGTTATGAAAGAAAACTCTTACACCTTTTGTCCGTGCTGTCCTATGTAACCAAGCAGGTCTAAAAGTCACTAAACCCCTCAGAATAAGGTTCAAATTTGCACTAAGTGAAAGGCTTTTCAGGGGAACAGGTTAAAGCGTTTACGTGTCGAGTTTACATGATAGCATTCGTCGAATGCGCAGCATTCGTGTTACGTGTTTTGAGGAATTTTTGTAGAATTTAAAACGGTTCGGTGACCTGTGAAGAAAATATTTCGAGGGAAATGGTTTATTCTGGAAAAGGTGATATTACACTAGGTACCTACATTCCGTGAGCTCATAGACATTCGGGTTTCGGGTACGATCGGCCGATTCAAGTATCAAACCCGTTAGAGTGAGTGAGACAGCAAAACAAACTCGAATGGCATTGTAAGAGCTCACGGACTGCAGCACTTATACATCGTAAAGTACAGTGTGATGCTAACATCTAGCTAGTTTTAATATTTACATATATTATACTAAATAACTACTTTTTAAATACACAACAAATTCTCTTTTATCGAAACCAAAACACTCCCTATTAGATTAAATACATACAAATCAACACGCGCAAAGCGCTGGATAGATTTGGATAAAATTTGGAATGGAGATAGCTGGTATACACTAAATTAACATATATGTCTATACTTTTTGTCCCGGAAAATTGCATACCTAGTTCCCGCGAGATTGTGATAAACATGTCAAAGGTCGTAGTTGCCTAGAGTCGCAACGTAAATAATTATTGCTTACGCAGTGACGTGTCGTATGCGTCACGTTTTCTCACCGGTTCTTCGTACTATTTTGTTGCGATTCTGTAACGACACCGTTTTTTAAGCGGCGGTGTGGTCGCACGTTATAACTATCAACATCAGTTTTTATTTAATCAAATTCTACTCGGAAGAAGTCGCGGGCAGAAGCTAGTAAAAAATAAGCGCATTAAGTCAGATTTCATTAAACACTGCACTTCAATAATTACAAACAAAATTGGGGAAAAAGGTGAAAAAACCTTTTAATTTCCCTTCATCAGTGTCAAAGCATCGATTCCGTCACGTTGACCCATCAGGTCACTGAACCGTGTCACCCTCTTGCAATTTTCACAAACGGCCACCCAGTTGTAATTAGTGATAATCAGAAAAAAAGGAATTCGCGACTTTCCGAGTCTTTAATGACGGGAAGTTTTTTGTAATTTTCGCCGCTGCTGTAAGATTTGGCGTTGATAGCACGATATACATTTACTAGCTGTTGACACGATTATTAAATCTAACTAATATTATAAATGCGAAAGTATGGATGGATGGATGGATGGACAGATGGATGTTTGTTTGTTACTCAATCACGCCAGAACGGCCCAACGGATCTGGATGAAATTCGGCGCATAGCGCGGCGCGAAAAGTCTGAAATAGCACATAGGCTACTTTTATCCCGGAAAATTGTGTATTTCCCGCGGGATAGCGATAAACGAATTCTTTGCAGACGAAGTCGCTGGCAACAGCTAGTTATACATACTTAAACCTTCATAGTGAATCACTCTGTCTATAGGTGAAAACTACATTAAAATCAGATCTGCAGTTTTGAGTTTATGGCGATAAAATAGGGTAAAATATGAAAATTGCTCAACAAAAAATTTCAAGAAAAGAAATTCAAATAAAACCAGTTTTCATACATATTTCGTATGCAATGACATAACCTGGGACAACACTTATATGTCACGTGGACGTCGTGACGTCTTCTTCTTCTTCTTCTCATTAATGGCGGCCGTAAGGCTTGGGCCAATGTCAGTATGATTTAATGCGATTCAATTTCACGTTTCAGATGTCATTTTTGACACTTTTAGTACGGCTCTAACAGCGATCGTTCCAACTTTGGTTCGGAATTGCATCAAGTAAGACGTCATGACCTCCTGACGTTAGACCCCTGGAATTTATTCTAAGGCGTAGCAAAGATGGCCGGGTCAGCCAGTTTTAGATACACATTAACATTTTCGTTCACATTACATTTCGGGACATATTGTCCACTTTAAAAATAAAACTATCCCAAACTAAGCCCGCAAATGAAAACATAGTGTCACAGAATCCTCTAGAAGCGTTTAAGGCGTATCACGACATTAAATCTTAATTAAGTAAAAGCACCGTCGACCGAACACAAGGAATTACTTAATTAGGTCCCATCGCGTAAGGTCGGCCCTTAAATTGAGATATATTGTGTTTATCGGAGGCATTCTTTAAACGGCTCAATTTGAGATGCTGCGCCTTTGTAGTTTAGTGGGGCATGCTTAATTCTTGACCTGTACGCGCGTAGATACGATTTTCTTTTGTTTTTTAGCTTCATCATCATCATCAGCCTATATTCGTCCACTGCTGGACATAGGCCTCTCCCATGGCACGCCACTGAGCACGATCCTCGGCCACTCTCATCCAGCTCTTGCCAGCCGCCTTGCGAAGATCCTCGCTCCACCGAGTTTGAGGACGTCCTACGCTACGTTTGCCGATCCGTGGTCTCCACTCAAGAACTCGTCTACCCCAACGGTTATCGGTTCTTCGGGTTAGATGACCGGCCCATTGCCACTTCAGCGTGCTAATGCGATGGGCTATGTCGATAACTTTGGTTCTCTGTCGGATCACTTCGTTACGAATTCGATCTTTTAGAGAAACTCCGCGCATAGCCCTTTCCATAGCACGCTGAGCAACTTTAAACTTTTTTTTAGCTTCATCTTCACGTATTTAGATCATACATACAAGGTAAGCCAAACTACGTTTAGCATTATAGTGGCCGTATATTATATACGGTATGTAGGTGGAAAAGGGAATCAAAATAGTGATGGGTTTAACCGCATCGCCTATAACCTGATTCCTACGATTTACACCAATTCCCTCGATGGGCTTTTACCGTCTGCACGAGAAGAAGCAACTGGTACATTTTATGTTTTTTTTTGCTTCCAGACAAGACTTATTCCTCCGCGAATATCAGCGGATGCGGATGCGGATATCAAGCACATCAATACTATTTACAAGTAAAACATAAGCGCCCTTTCATATACAAGCTGCCAATAATTTTGGAGCGAGTCAAATTTGATGTTTAATTAACTCATTGCCTGATTTCTGTCACTCGAAGATCAAAGACCGATGTCTTTGGGGTGAGGGCTTTTCACGTCTCGGCGACACGCTTCCGCAGTGCTTAGAATACTAGCAGTAACAGTACGAGGGCATTATTATAAAGAAAAACGGGACTTAATCATGTAAATAAAATGTATTTTTGTAAATACCTCGACGTTTGGGACCTTTGCATCATGGTCTCGAGAGGACTCACGTCGAGGTATTTACAAAAATAAATTTTATTTAAGTGATTAAGTACCGTTTCTAATAATAATGTGTAAAGTTTAAAACGATACAGTAAGTATTAGGGCTGTTTTTAAAAGGTTACTCCAGGTTTAACATGAAACTACCGTGATACTCAATCATGATTATAAGTCGACTTTTATACGTGAGTTATCCGTTTGTGTAATTATAAGTTACTCCATTATAAATCAACTGACTCAGTTTTTATCTTTTTTTTTCTTTGCACAATTCAAATTCTGTAGAATCACGAATAGGAAGAATCGCGTTTGAGTAATTGTAGAAATAGTTTGTAAGGCATTAGTTCACCTATATCACAACAGAGGGCGCTGTCTCGTGCGAGAGACAATCCTACATCGCGCTGTTAAGATTTTTTTGCGAAAGTATAAGGACTAGCAAGTTTGTAGTTATTATTGAACATTAAAACCACACGTAAAGTAAACATTGTGTTTGATTCTATTCATGGTCCTTCGAGTCGAATTAACGAATTAGTAAAATTCGGTGGTGATTTTTGTGAAGTGAAAAAATCAATTCTTCGGAATTGTTGAACGCACCTATGGGCAGTGGATTGCTGTTCGGGGCGTAAGCAGCGAGTACGAGTGGATCGTACAGCAGTCGGGAGCCGCCACCAGAGGGCGCTACGGAAGGAAGTCCACGACAGCGACTACGCCCGGGATACGGGAACAACGGAAGGAGAAAAGTGCATGGCACACACACACACATGCAAGGTTAAGTGACTTACGACGGACAAGCAGTGAGTTTTATTTTGATTAATTCTACGCGAGTTTGAACCATATTTCATCAAGTGAATTGTGCAAGAAAAGTGAGCTAAATCGAACCTTAAGTTCTTCAGCCAAATAACTTTGACGAATATAATAACATTAGAAGCGGATAGAAAAATTACACCAAATTGAACTTTAAGTGTAGTAGTTAATTAACATAGAATTACAATTAGACTTAGAATAATTTAGAATAAGGAAAACGGTTGAGACGGGGAACCTATGCCCAATTTCGTCAAATATTTTGTACATCTTAAACACTTGTAAAAAATTCAACTTTTATTATATAGACTTGCACAACTTTGAGTTTATTAACTTGCAAAAACACTTCGTTGTCATATTGCTTGAACGTACCTACTGAGTAGTAATAGCTTTTGTTTTTGTTTTCTTTAGCGGATTGTTTAAGTGGTGTTTATAAAAATTATAAAATGGATGCATTGCTTGCTTTACAACAGGATGTTCTTATCCGTATAGATAAGGCTAGAAAAAACTTTGGGAAATCCCCCAAAGAACGAATTACGGAACAATATATTTGTACTAGACTCGAAAATTTAGAAGAAATGTGGTCTAACTTTGGTTCGGGGCATAAAAAATTAATGGAACTGCATTACAAAGATTTGTTATCAAATAGTTATATTACTGGGGACGCGTACGGTGTTACTCAAGAAATGTATTTAGATTATAAAGTAGAATTGAAAACCGCAGCCCAGGTATTTTCCCGAAGTAGCAGTTCAAACCAAAAATCCTCAGACAATCAGCAACAACACATAATCCAGTCAGTAACGAAAAATAATGCGGTTAAACTGCCAAAAATAATAATACCCACTTTCTCAGGGAAATACACCGAATGGGTCACATTCCGCGATCTCTTTGAATCTTTAGTTCACAATAATGACGCAATTGATGATGTACAAAAAATGCATTACTTGAAGGGATATTTGACTGGGGAGGCAGAGCTACTGCTTCGTCAAATACCCATATCGAATTCAAACTATGTTAAGTGTTGGGACTGCTTAAAGGAGAGATATAACAACAAAAGATTTATTTGTCAAACAATTTTGAAACGATTTTTGTCACAAAAGAGTAGTTCTTGCGAGTCGGCTACATTTTTAAAAGAATTAATTGATACAAGCTCCGACTGTTTGAATGCTTTAGCGAACATTGGCATTGACGTGACAACATGGGACGTTATTGTCATTCATTTGCTCACACTCAAGTTGGACCCCGAGACTAGGAAGCAATGGGAGTTGGCGGCTTCGGCAAAGGCAGGCGCAGCAGACGTACTACCCACCTTTGCTCAGTTCAAGGAATTTATTGTGAACAGATTTAGAGCATTAGAATTTGTTGAAACTAAAAAAACAGTTTATTATAGTAATGCTGCTCCTGCTGCGCACAAGCCGCGAACTTTGCATGTAGTCCAAGGCGTCCAATGCCCATTCTGTTCCGAATCTCACAAAATTATATTCTGTAAACAATTTGCAAAGCAAGATGTGGATGCGCGTCGTGATTTTGTTCAAACTAAGGGTTTGTGCTTTAACTGTTTGGGTGGGTTTCACTCGGCCAGAGTTTGCCAGAATCCTACTCCATGCAAAATTTGTAAGCGTCGTCACCACTCGCTACTGCATCTTAAGAGCGAAAATAGTTCTGCTGCCAGTGCTTCTGCAGCTAATGCTGAAGAGAGTGTAAATAACGTTGGAACGGTGGAAGGGGGACAAGAAGCAACTGAGGAGGATTCAGAGCCGGAAACTATAACAACCTGTTTTTCTTCAAAGGGTAACGATCAGGTACTACTTGCCACTGCGATGGTTAGTGCACAATCGAGAAACGGGAAGTATTACAAAGTACGAGCGCTGCTCGATCAAGGATCTCAGGCGTCATTCGTCACCGAGGCCACCGCTCAGTACCTAGGTCTAAAAAAGAAAACTGTTCAAGGAAATATTTCTGGCCTAGGTGGGGAAAATAAAGTTCGATCAAAGTCAACGGTTACCTTAAATTTACAGTCACTCGTGTTTCCAGAAGTTAAACTATCAGTGAAAGCGTATGTCCTAAGTGCGATCACGACCCTTCTTCCTGCTAAAAAAATTGTTGGACTGACGTCATTGGACACACAGGAGCTACAACTGGCTGATCCAAGTTATCACACGCCTAACAAAATTGATGTGTTGTTGGGGGCGGAGGTCTACAGTCGGATAATTAAGGAAGGTATAAGAAAGAACGCCCAAGGCAATCTTGTTGCTCAGGCTACGTCATTGGGCTGGATTATATCCGGAGTAGTTCACTCAAACCATGAGCAACCTCATGTCACTGTGTTACATTCCCTTATGTCTGAAGATGATATGCTAAAAAAGTTCTGGGAACTAGAATCAGACTTATCGACTCCTCTAAGAGAAAACCTGTGGTCAGAAGAAGAAAAAAGATGTGAAGAAATATTTGCAGCCACTACTACGAGAGATGCTGTCGGAAGATATGTTGTAAAGCTTCCATTTAAAGATGACGACCCTGGCTGCAAATATGGTGGCTCCCGGGAGATAGCTGAAAACAGATTTTATGGGTTAGAGAAAAGATTAAACAAAAATTTGGAACTTAAATCTAAATATAAAGAAGTAATACATGAATATTTACATCTAGGGCATATGGAAGAAATCTGCGAAAAAGATAAAAACAAGTTAGATTCTGTGTACTTACCACACCTCGCTGTGGTGAGACAAAACAAGGATACAACTAAAGTTCGGGCTGTGTTCGATGCCTCCTGTAAAGGCAAAAATGGAATATCATTAAATGACGATCTCATGGTTGGACCAACATTACAACCAGATTTAAGAGCATTAGTTCTTCGGTGGAGATGCTATCCAGTTTGCCTAGTTGCTGACATAATCAAAATGTATAGGCAGGTCAAGATTCGAGAAGAAGACGCCGATTTCCAAAGAATATTGTGGAGAGACTCTCCAGAGTCAGAGCTACAGCACTACAAGTTGTTGAGAGTTACCTTTGGTACAGCAAGCGCCCCATATCTTGCAGTGAAAGCCTTGCAGCAAACGGCTCGAGATGAAGGACAAAATTATCCTTTAGCAGCAGAACGAGTTCTCAAGGATTTCTACATGGATGACCTCATGACGGGTTGCCACGACACTGAAGAAGGATTTCAAATCTACAAGCAAATGGACGAACTTTTAAATAAAGCAGGTTTTCCCCTGCAAAAGTGGTCAACCAATAACAAGACACTGCTGGATAGAATAAAAAGGGACCAACAGGATGATAAAATTGAGGAAGGAATAAGGATAAAGCAGGACGAAATTATAAAAGTTCTTGGACTTACCTGGAACAGGGAAAGCGATGACTTCCAGTACGCGGTTACAATGCCGTCACTGAGGGTTCCTGTAACTAAAAGAAGCATTATTTCTGATATCTCTCGTTTATTTGACCCACTGGGGTGGGCAGCCCCCAGTGTGATAATGGCAAAAGTGATGATCCAGAAGCTGTGGTTGGCAGGAGTCAACTGGGATGAAGAAGCGCCCAATAACTTAATACAAGAATGGTGTACTTACAGAGAGGAATTGGCATCGCTACAAAATGTTCGGGTACCAAGATGGATGGGATTGCAAAAAACGAATAAAACTGTAGAGCTTCATGGCTTCAGTGATGCATCGAAGACTGCGTTTGCGGCTGTTGTATACGTCCGAGTCATTGATGAAGCAGATAGCATCGCCGTAGCATTGGTTTCAGCAAAAACGAAGGTCGCTCCAATTAAACAAGTGTCGATTCCAAGACTGGAACTGTGCGGAGCTGTACTCCTTGCCAGGCTTTTGGCTGAGCTGTCTACACTTCTTGATGTCAACAAAAGAAACCTTCATGCCTGGACAGACTCAACGGTTGTGCTGGCGTGGCTCAACAGCCACCCCAATAGATGGCAAACTTTCGTTGCTAACAGAGTGTCCGAAATTTTGACTACATTGGATTCAAGTCAATGGTCTCACATTCCATCTAGACTCAACCCTGCAGATTATGCTTCTAGAGGTTTGCGACCATCAGAGCTCCTGAACACCTCTATGTGGTTCAATGGGCCAGAGTTCTTAAAACAAGAGTCCATTAAATATGACAGACTGAAAGAAGTGGAAACGGACCTTGAAGCGGCTAAGATTCATCACGTTACTACGGATTCGGAAAGTTTTTGGGACAGATTTTCATCATTGACAAGACTAGTTAGGGTTATTGCATATTGCCGACGCTTTCTTAAACTCAGAAAACCAAGAACTGATGGACACAATTACCCATATCTGACAAGCGAAGAATTAAAAGATGCTTTGAGCGTTTGCGTAAGGCAATGTCAAAGACAGAATTTCGAAGCTGAGTACACAGTTTTGAAAACTAAGGGAACTCAAATGCCACGAAGTTCACATTTAAAATCGTTAAGCCCCTTTTTAGATGGCAAAGAGATTATCAGAGTGGGTGGACGGCTAGAAAATACAACACATCTAAGCGACGACAGAAAGCATCCAATAATCTTACCCAAAAATTCATCATTATCAAGACTTATAGTTGCCGATGCTCACCTAAAAACTTGCCATGGTCCACCACAGCTCATGCAAAATTACATAAACTCAAAATATTGGATTTTAAGATCGAAAGAATTAGTAAAGGCATGCTTCCGGAAATGTATTACGTGCATTCGTCACTCAGCAGAAAATAAAACTCAACTGATGGGGCAGTTACCAGCTGCAAGAGCAACACCGACACGACCTTTTAAATTTTGTGGCGTGGATTATGCAGGTCCCATTAACCTAAGAACGTCTGGCGGTAGGGGTCATAAATCATTTAAGGGTTATATTTGCCTATTCGTGTGCATGTCCACTCGGGCTGTTCATATTGAGGTCGCCAGTAGCCTTACTACAGAAGGATTTCTACAGGCCTTTAGAAGGATGGTAGCTCGAAGAGGACACTGCCAAGAAATTTGGAGTGACCATGGTACCAATTTTGTGGGTGCTTCTAGAGAATTGGTGTCATTGTTTACCTCCCAAAATTCCAAGTTACCTACACAAATTGCTGAGGTCTTAGCAACGAACGGCACCAAGTGGCATTTCATCCCACCCCACGCGCCTAACTTCGGTGGTCTGTGGGAGGCCGGGATCAAATCCACCAAGTATCACCTTAAAAGAGTCATAGGCAATACTACGCTGACGTACGAAGAAATGTCTACAGTGCTGGCTCAGATTGAAGCTTGCCTAAATTCCCGACCATTGTGTCGTATTGATGACAATCCAGATAATATCAACGTTCTTACACCAGGCCACTTATTGGTTGGGGAACCACTGGTAGCAGTGCCAGACCACGATCTTCTGGATAGCAACATGGGTAGTTTGCGAAGGTGGCAGCTTACACAACGTATGATTCAGGACTTCTGGCGAAAGTGGTCGCAAGAATATCTGACCCGATTCCTACACCGATATAAGTGGTCACAGCAGACTCCTGAACCCAACGTTGGTGACATAGTGTTAGTAAAAGAAGACAATATGCCACCCAGCAGTTGGTTATTTGGCAGAATCGAGGAAAAGCACCCTGGTACGGACAATATCACGCGTGTAGTAACTTTACGCGCTAAAGGATCTTTATTTAGACGTCCCACATCAAAGATATGTGTCTTACCGATTAGTACATAATTCAGTAGTAATAATAACAAAGCTTTATGTTTCAAAACTTAAATTTACCCTACACAGTCAATGTGACTAAATTAGTATTTAATTTAAACCATTTCTCAGTTTCCGTTTCTGTGTTCACATTCGCAATATCTTGGCACTATCAACTGAGGCTTAAAACCATTAATTTTAAGTTTTTTTTAAAGATTGTTTTAAAGACCGCTTCACCAAAGCATGTTAGTATCCCGTCATGGTGGGCGGTATACTAAAGAACGTTGGACGTGTCTTGGTGGGCGGAATGTAGAAATAGTTTGTAAGGCATTAGTTCACCTATATCACAACAGAGGGCGCTGTCTCGTGCGAGAGACAATCCTACATCGCGCTGTTAAGATTTTTTTGCGAAAGTATAAGGACTAGCAAGTTTGTAGTTATTATTGAACATTAAAACCACACGTAAAGTAAACATTGTGTTTGATTTTATTCAGTAATCGATCGCATAATTTAATAACTCACTTACCTACTGTTTTTGTCCGTTGACTGTTATACGGTACCTTAAAGTTATTCCATTGGAGTGACGAAGGCTTTCATTTGCCAAGTTAAGCGACCGTTTAGTGTTTTTAATCTACGTTTAATTTTCAGCAAATAAGCGGTGAACCAACATTAAAGCGAACGAAGTATTTAACGAATAATTTTTTCGAATCACCGTAGAACGGTGTCACAGCAAACGTCATGGTGACTTTATGGTTTCTACGGTAGGTCACGATTCATTGTTTCAAAATAATGTCACTACTTAGATGTTTTTAACGAATAATTTTATCATTATTTTTCTTTTATTGATGTTTATAGTTTGTAAAACTAAAGGAATTATCAATATGAAGTCATAAGCCTTCCATCTGCTTACATCTTTTTTACTCCTCGGACGAACTGACTCATGATAATGTATTTCAATTATAAAAATTATAGCGTGGTAGGACCTCGTGCATGGTCCGTCCGGATCGCTACCACCATCTTACTAATCCTGTCGCCAAGCAGCAGTGCTTGCATTGCTGTGTTCCGGCGTGTAGAGTGAGTAAGACAGCCGCTGAAATTACTGGCACAAGAGGTATTCTATCCTAGCCCTCTAGGCTGGCAACGCATCTGCAATCCTTTAGTGTTGCGGGTGTCTATGGGTGGTGGTGCTCGCTTACCATCAGGTGATCCATTTGCTCATTTTCCTTCCTAGTCGTATATAAAAAAAAACGAAATACAGCATGTCTAACCAGATTTTCTGACTATCTAAATTGTCAAAAGCAAAAACTGTTCGTCGCATTTTTATGCTTTTTGGATGCACCTCTAACCTGCGCCGGGAATAATTAGTTTAGTGCGCTTGCACATGCATCACTATTAAATAAAGCGGTGAGACCAACAGAGCGTGATTTCATTTTCTCATGAACCTTTGGGCCTTTGGCTTTTAGGGATGGCTGTAGGTAGACTGAGACTATGAAGATTAGATAATAAATACTAGGTTAAAAGTTGAAAATAGTTTTGGTTAGATTCTATGGTTTTTTTTTTTTTTTTTTTTTTATGTGAATAGGAAGGCAAACGAGCAAGTGGGTCACCTGATAGTAAGCGATCAGGACAGTCCATAGACACCCACAACCCCGGAGGGATTGCAGATGCGTTGCCAACCTAGAGGACTTAGATGAAATGCCTCTTGTGCCCGTAATTTCCCCGGCTGTCTTACTCTCCACACCGGAACACAGCAGTGCAATGCACTGCTGCTTAGCGGCAGGATTAGCGAATAAGATGGTGGTAGCGACCCGGACGGACCTTGCACAAGGCCCTACCACCCGCAAAATATCAGTATCAGTCAGTATGTGAATTTTTTCTTATTTTTTTAGAAATTTCTAATCAAAAAAGTTTTTTTAAGGGGATTGTTTACTGCATAATATCCTTGGTCTTTAATTACTTAGTTACATAATTTGAAATTAGCAAACTTAATTTTATAAGTGTCTGCATCATGTGTGAAACATGAAGTACATTATGTATTAATCAACTTATTTTATTTGAAAAAAAAAACCCGTTGCCGCGAACGTTGCACTTTGAATTAATATCGACATCGAATAAAAGGAACACCGAAACAAGACGAATAATAAAACTTTTGACGTGGAAAAATCTGCCGCTTAAAAACTAATGCTGATTTAAGGTAGTGTAAACTTAAACTCTAATAGTTACTACTTTAGTTTAAAGCGTTCATTAAGCGTAAGATTATCTAAGGAATCTCCTCTCCATCAAAAGGAGAAACCTGGAGTATTTGGGCCATATCATGCGGGGCTCAAAGTACGAGTTGTTACAGCTTATCTTTCAGGGTAAAATCCAAGGTAGACGAAGCCCTGGAAGAAGATTCATCTTGGTTTAAAATCTACGACAGTGCTACAATAAAAACACCCGATCGTTGTTCAGAGCTGTTGTGTCGATGGTTCAAGTCGCCGTAATGATCGCCACTCTTCGATAGAAGATGGCAGCATAAGAAGAAGAAGAATTTAAGGAGGAGATGGCAGGGCACGTTTGCAACACACATCTAACTAATCTAATCTAACTAATATTATAAATGCGAAAGTATGGATAGATGGATGGATGTTTGTTTGTTACTCAATCACGACAGAACGGCCCAACGGATCTGGATGAAATTCGGCACATAGATAGAGAATAGTTTGGAATAGCACATAGGCTACTTTTTATCCCCGAAAATTGCGTAATTCTCGCGGGATAGCGATAAACGAATTCTGTGCAGACGAAGTCGCTGGCAACCGCTAGTTTATCCATAAATCACGTCTTTGTCCCTTACGGGGTAGACAGTAAATTTACGTGTTATTTGTATTATAGTAGTAAAACGCGTATTTAATATGAAGTGTCCAGCCACTGGCTTGCTAACTAGGTTGTGCTACCCTATTAGCTTTGTACGCCGCACGCCGAATGCATCTGCATCTCAGATTAGTTTGGATGCAGCTGTGTTGACGTAAGTTGCGGTATAAGTTGGGTAATGGTTGGACTACATTATGTAAATACATAGGTATTTTGGTATAGCTAGCAGTGTTTCGGTGGTTGTTTTTGATATTTTTTCACCTTAGACGGAACGGGATCGATCGTACTTCAGACACAGCAAAAAAATTAATTATAATATGAATAACGTGAACTGGTAAATATTAACTTAAATTAAACCATGTACAATCCACATTAATTGCTATAGTCCAAGATCCCACTTAAGAAAAACTTTCACCGTTTTGATGACAGTAATACATTAAGATTCTCAAAAGATAGAGAAGAGAAGGAAGATCCAGCTTTCAGGAATAAAAAAACGCATATAACAAGAGTGGGTTTGTTCTTTGCAATCATGATAAACGTGGCCTTTAGGTTTTGTTACCTTAGGCTCTGTTTACCCCGTAAGGGATAAAGACGTGATTTATGTATGTACTAGCGACCCACCCCGGCTTCGCACGGGTGAAATCAGTGATTCTCTACTATTAATTATATTCTATATAACCTATGTCACTCAGGGTGAATGTAGCTTTCCAGTGGTGAAAGAATTTTTGAAATCGGCACAGTAGTTTTGAGTTTATCAATTATTAATTACAAACATACACACAAAATACAAATCTTTCCTCTTTATAATATTATTATGTATTAGTATAGATATAGATTATGTATTTGTATGTATGTATGTACTGTGCTTTACAAAAAAAAAATATCAGGGAACAATTCACACAAATTGACCTAGTCCCAAAGTAAGCGCAAGTAAGGCTTGTGTTATGGGTACTAGACGACGATATACATACTTATATAGAGAAATACATACTTAAATAGATAGAAACACCCATGACTCAGGAACAAATATTCGTGCTCATCACACAAATATTTGCCCTTACCAGGATTTGAACCCGGGACGCTTGCTTCGTAGGCAGGGTCACTACCAACTAGGCCAACCGCGTCGTCAAAATTACTTATATATACTTTCAATTAGAATCCAATACGTCTGGCAAAAGAGATGGTGAGTAAAAAAAATTTACGGCCAATTTTTAGGCAAACTATTTCCAATAATTACTGTTAAAAACATATTTTGATATCACACAGCTTTCATCCGGTTACCAGACCAGTAAGGATCTTTCTTCTGCGGACCCTCTATCACAAACACAAATCACTACATAGTATAAAACAAAGTCGCTTTCTCTGTCCCTATGTCCCTATGTCCTTATGTCCCTGTGTATCTTTAAATCTTTAAAACTACGTAACGGATTTTGATGCGGTTTTTTTAATAGATAGATAGAATCAAGAGGAAGGTTTATATGTATAACACATGCATAATATACCGTGCGAAGCCGGGGCGGGTCGCTAGTCACCTCTATATCCCTTCCGGAGTAGACAGAGCTTAAGCTAAACAACACCTAAATACCACGTTCAGTATGATTGTAGACGTATAAGTGGAAAGGGGAATCAAAATAGTGATGGGTTGCTAGCCGCATCGCCTATAACGTGATTCCTTAGAATTTTACCTATTCCCTTGGTGTGGCTTTTACCATCGCGGGACGAGAAGCAACTGGTACGTTCTATGCTTTTTCTTTGCTCCCAGACCTGTAGGATCCTATACTATAAAAGAAAATTAGAAACACGCGTCCCGAAATCATACAGCAACGGCCACCATATTAAATTCCACGTTAGCGTTTGAACCATTTCAATAACCGAAACCCTAATACTAATTATGTTGGAAGCGAGGCACGACCCAATTTTAGTTAGTATCAAATTACACATATATTGTGTATCGGACGAGGTGACAACGCGAACGCTTAGAAGTAAACAAGTAAGTTCTACTTAGTACTGTGTTTTATAACCATCCTAAATAAGCTATAGGATGTCCATTGTTGGACATAGGGTTTATAGAATTTGAAATATTGTTAAGTAAAATAAAGTATTAAGTATTCTACATATTACAAAGTACTATTCGAAATATTATAAACGGGATATGAACCTGAGAGACCCCGTCTCCCCGTATCTCTACCCGTGATCACGATGCATGCAACCGCGTCGAAATATCGGGTGCTCAATAAAGGTAATCGCGGTTCATATCCCGTTTATAATATTTCGAATGAACTTAGCCGTCAATCATTGAAAACTCTTACTATTATTACCTCACTTGTAATGCCGCTTATCAATTCCGGTACTAGCAGAGCTATCTACGTAATTTTTGACACTTCTAGTATGGATCTGACAGCAATCGATCCAACTACGGTTCAACAACGGTTCGGAATTTGAATTGCATTAAGACGTCATGGTAAAGCCCCTGATTTGTTTCTTATGATATCATTGAAGCTATCTGTCAGATATAATATCAGAAACTTATCAGATAGTTGCGCAATAGGCCTTAGATGTCGTAAATTGTAGCGCAAGAGGGAACAAACCAGTTTTGTATCGGAGGGTCGTGATCAAACGTGCCGATCTGTGTTCGGGAGATAAATAGTTTCATTATGGCCAGCTTTTGGTTTTCCGCGGGGTTTTCTTACAGTCAACGTGTGAAAGTCAGATAAAACAACGAATTAAACAGTTGTACTACCACGTAGTTCGACTGGTAGTACAAATGATATACACTACTATAAAAAATACAAGAATATCCCTCGGGTTTTGTCATAGACCACTTTGTTAAAAGTTCAACTGGTAGTACATAATTATGATACACACGCCAGATGTAAACAACTGTGCATGGTACAACTGGCACATTTATTATGCTAGCTAATCCTGGCGCTAAGCAGTGCTTTATGTATGGTTTTCGGCTACCATGTCATGACTTCCGGGATGGTCCCTTCGCCGGTAATTAAAAATACTGCACTCGGAGCCATTAGACATAATCGTAAAAAAAAACATAATATAATCGTCATCATCATCTCCTGCCTATAGATACCTACATTATAATTATAACTTCCTACTAATGGGCACGAAATCCTAAAAATAATTTAATTTTAGCCCTTTTCTTCGCAGTGCGTAATTATTATTGTAATAAAATTATGTCGGGACATATATGATCGGGACAGATGGCGTGCTCTCGTTTCGGAGGCCATGACCCTATTTGGGTCCCTGAGCCAAGTTAGTTAGTTAGTTAATAAAATTATGTAGGTTCAAGCTTGCCTTTATTACATTTTTTATTAACTATTTTTGTTAATTTACTTTTACAAGAACCTAACTGAGTAGTTACACATGATTTGACTAGTGAAGAATGGGTTAAAATAATTTCTAAGTTCTTCTTAAACTTTGGATATACTGCACAGAAATAAAGGCGAAGCATACCAGACGGAGTCATTATTTTGCCAACAGATGGCAGCACAATCGATTACGGCCGCTCAGCGCAATTCGTGGCGCTCTCACCCATGAAATCTACTGAAATGAATAAAACTATCTGAGAATCGACTCGAATTGCTCGAAATTTGTCGCGATTGCCATCGCTTCTTGGAAATGTGCTAATATTCTGTGCTATATTGCCTTCAGCCAGTGTTTTTTGAGAGCAGTCTGGATCGTTGGAAAGTCTGAGTCTGAATATGACTTGAAGTTTATCATAAGGAGATATAGGGTGTATTTTTTACTAACCATGTAATTTTAAGTGAAAAAATTGTCGTTACCTAGGTAGGTCAACGTAAAAATAGCTGTTCAGCTTATTTATTCAATTGCAAATGAACTGAGCTTATCAAGACAACAGCCATTTTAATTTTTTACGTTATGCACGTAATGACACGATTATTATAATTACATTTTTGACTCTGATCGAAGGTTTACTGAAAGCTTCAATAAGTTTTGTTTTTACAAGCGATTAGGTACTCCAAAATCTTCTAATTACATTAATATCAATGACACACAAACAGTTTAAGCCGGCTTAGTCTATTAAATAATTAAAAACCAATCACGGGAAGTTTCAAAAAGCCCACTAATACCGGGCATTATTCCTGTGATGAGATCCCATTAAGGTCTGTGGCACCACTGACAGCGGAAAGCGATTCAAATACGTAATTTACCACTAGACTACCTCCCTCCTCCTGCTCCTTCTGTATACCTTTTTTCTGATTTGATTGTTATATGTGGTATTCAATAAAAAGTTATTGTATTGTATTGTATTGTAGACTAGGTATGCTCTTTTTGTACGTAGTTCTGAATTTTTGAAATTTTACATAAGATCTTTTTTTGAAACTTTACATGGGCTCTTCATGTCTGCCATATTTCCGGCCTAAACAACCACGAATTACACGAATGAAATTCGACTTTCAATTATTGGTTTACATCATTTTTTTGCTCCATCTGCCAATAAAAGCTTGTTCAAAAACACCAGACGTAATAATAATAACAAGGTTAATAAAATACAGTTATTGTCTAAAAATTTACCGCTACGCATAGGGTAAGTTAATTTATTACTGCGGTTACGTAAACTCAATGTTTGCATTCGCGATTGTGTTCTGGTATTCATTTTAACTTTTAAAATTTGATTCAAGTAACGCAAAGTGAATAGCGCAATGAGTATCCGCTTTTCTTATAAACCCGCTGTCACTGGCGCCTACCTTTAATCCTAATTGGATAGAAAGGAGCTGGGAGGCGTGCGGTAGTCTACACACGTAATTGAAACACCGACATTGTAGCATTGTACTATACACCCTGTATACAGCCTAGTCCAAATTATACACGCGCTGTATACAGGCCAGTCCAAATATTATGCCGGTGGACAACTACTGGGTGGGGGGATCGATACGAGATTGGTTCATCAATTTGCTATTAATGTAGTGACTTATTTAAATGAATGGAATGTTGGTGGGTTGATTCTATAGTGTGTGTATATTTATATTATAACCCCCGAAGCAAAAAGAGGGATGTTATAAGTTTGATGTCGATATCTCTCCCTGTGTGTGTATGAGCGTGTGTCTCTGGCGTAATAGCTCTCTAGCCGATGGACCAATTTCGATGCGGTTTTTTTTTCATTAGACATATTTAGTAAAAATCGGTCCAATAGTTTCAAGAATATCTGCTCTTTCCTAAAGTGACGAGTGAGTGAAGTGGTGAGTGAGTGTCCATTTTTGTCAAAAAAATATGTTTGACTAGCTGTTGCCAGCGACTTCGTCTGCAAAGAATTCGTTTATCGCTATCCCGCGGGAACTACGCAATTTTCCGGGATAAAAAGTAGCCGATGTGCTATTCCAGACTTTTCTCTATCTATGAGCCGAATTTCATCCAGATCCGTTGGGCCGTTCTGACGTGATTGAGTAACAAACAAACAAACATCCATCCATCCATCCATACTTTCGCATTTATAATATTAGTTAGATTAGATAAATACGTGGGGGGTTTAATTTTTTTTTTAATTTCGTTTTATTTACAGAAGCAACTTTCACACTCTAAGGATATCATATTGATGTGGTACTGGAGGGAAATGCTTCTAATCTAATTTCTTGAACTGCTAGTACTAGAAGCATTTCAGCTAGCAGTTGGGAAACCGCCAGAATACTATTTTTTTTAATTTAATGAAGTTGACAAACCATGCGTACGCGTCTTTATGATAGGTACCTACCCAGTGCAATAGACGACAAATACTTTAATAGAATATATCTTTGGTAAGCTTTTTTAAGTTCTACATCTATTTGTGTGCCAGCAATTCTCAAATTGCAAAAGTTATGTCAAAATAAACAGACTATTCATCAATGTTTTTTTTTTATTCTTAACGCATTCCAAACTAAGTTGAATCAGCAACGCCATCTATCGTAAAAAGAGCGATTAACGCTTTCGATTAGCCGTAAGCTTCCGAAAACCCTTTAAATTCTTCGTCAACAGCGTTCCCTGTCATTTCCCGGGTTTGGTTAATTCAGTTTACTGAGTTTGCCCCATCACCGACGGCTTAATAGCTGTGACGCAACACGAGTCCATTAAATTCAAGTTTATAGTTAGTTGTTGACATGGAAACGCGAGCGTGCCGCCGAGCGGCAGCGCCCGGAACTAAATTGAGACCTTTTAAGATTTGGGTTCAAGGATTTGTTGGAAAGTTTCGTGATTGTTCGCGTATTGTGGTATTTGCACTCCCGTACCATTCGGTCGCTGTATGAGCAGTAATTGTTTCTTATTTTCTGTACCAAGAAGTAAATCACCACACCCACTTCACCAGTGACCAGTAGGCTTATTGTCTAACTCGCTCGCAATCGCCATCGTGTTCATTTTGACAGTTCTTGTATGAATGTGACAGCTAGCTGATTACGATGCCAATTGTCAGCCCATACATGAACTGTCAAAATGAACACGATGGCGATTGCAAGCGAGTTAGACAATAAGCCTACAGTCCACCAGTTCGACCAGTGTTGCCATATTTAAATGATTCAAGTCGCTAGATCAACGTCAAAAGTAGCTAGAAAGTTGAATTTCTAGAATGAGCCAATATAAAGTACAGATTCGAAGAAATGTAATTTTTTTGAGATACTTAGTATTCAATGGTCCAAATATTGAAAAGATAATCATAGCAACTTATTCATTGCATAAGCAAATTTCGTGTATTTTTCTCGCCAGTGTCAACAATTTCTAAAAAAATATATACAAAAATTTCCGCATCATTTAACCGAATACACTCACTAATGCATCGTACAACCTAACCGTTTGTCAAACGAATTCCCTTTGGATTTAATTTGTCGGGTATTTACATAATAAATGAACGCCTCCGCCTCGAAGCGGTGTAATCCGGTCTTAAGCGGATTTAAGTCGGTTTTATCCGGTTTTATCCATCATTGAGAGGCTTGATTCTCGATTGGGCGCGATTTGCATGTGTTAAATCGTAAATAGTTGTGGGATTAGACAAATTTAGTGCGCGCGTTAGCATAATGTCTCGGAAGATTTGGTTTCCGATTTCTATGTAGCTGTAGTCTGTTTTGGCGAGGCACCTTGGAATTTTAATGGCTCCGAGTGCAAAGGACAAAGGCAGGTATTTAATTCCAGTTTGTTTGTAAAGTAGTTTACTGAGTGTACGGGGGAACACTATGTGGTTGTCTATGACGACAATTTAGATTTTTAAATAGCATTCTATATATTTAAAAGTTAAAAAAACGAATGCTAAGAAAGGCAAGCACAGTCCGTAAGCTTTTAGATTGCCATTCGGATTTGTTTTGCTGTTGTCTCACTCACTCTTATGGGTTTGATATTTGAATCGGCCGAGTGAAGGAGACACCAAGATAAATCCGAGTGGCATTCTAAGAGCTCACGGACTTTACGCTGGGTCAGACCTGCTAGGGTTCTTTACAATAGCATAGCTATAACATCAAACAAGCAATTCAATAGCGTGTGTGAAGTTCCCAATCCGCACTGGGCTCGCGTGGGAACTATGGCCCAAGCCCTCTTAATCTGAGAGTAGGCCTGTGCCCAGTAGTGGTGGTCGTTACTACAACAGCAGATAACGTAATGCATTATTTGCACGCAACGAACAACACATTATCGAATCGTCAACTATCCTGTTATCATTATTCGTTGTCTGTTGTCAACGTTGTTCATACGCGCACTGTTGCCGCACTTGGCATAGAAGCGCAAGCGAGTGCGCAACAAATCAAGTAGGTGTTTGCGAGAGATAGCGCTATACGCGCGAGCTCGCATCGCAATCGCAATTCAAATAACTGACTTTTGGTATCATTATTAGCTGTTGCTGTATGTTGACAGTCAGTACGATAACAAACAAGGTAACAGAGCGTTGTTTTGCTTTTGTTCCCGTATGTTTTTATTACGCTGCGATCGCGACAAAATAAGTATAACAATTATTTAATAATAAGTTCATTATCGTTTTGTTAAACAGCAATATAACAGGATAACAGACAACAGTTTACAATAACAGCTATTTGAGAATAACACAACACTGTTTTTCATTATTGCAAAACAGACGTTATTGCCACCACTAGTGCCCAGCAGTGGGATATAGGCTGAAGATGATGATGGCGATGATGATGATGATAACGTGTTTGTTGCTTTTTCCACTTTGTTTCATCAAAAATATTAGAATTTTTATTTTAATTAAAAACTCCATCGCCGCGACACAGAAAAATATATTTCATCTAATCCATAAGATAAAAGTTCCAAGTTTAATTTAGTCTAGAAAACTTCCGCCCCAAGTTTAAGCAAATAGTCCTCTTATACTTTCCACTTCGCTCGAATTTACAGGGAAAGTTCAGTTACCGTATTAATGTGGTTTTTAGACCGTCTCCCCTCTACGGTTTTGTATTGGCGTAGCATGTGAGCTACGGTTTTTGGTGCTACGCCATTTTTGCTACAACGCAGTTAAGAGGCGCATCCGTGCTGAGCTCGCAACTTCGCATTTTTGGTGATTTTTTGCGATTATTTCAAAGAAATTGAATGAAAGTATCAAATATCCGTCTGTAGTGCACTACGTTTTTAGTGTATTAATGTGTCCAATGCAATGATTAATGGTGATGGACTTTTATTTTTGTATTAAAGGGATAAAACACTATATCTCGTTTAATAAGAAAATAAAAGTCCATCACGATGAATTATTGCATTAGACATATTAATACACTAAAAACGAAGTGCACTACAGACGGATATTTGATGCTTTCATTCAATTTCTGTGAAATAATCGCAAAAAATCACCAAAAATGCGACGTTGCGAGCTCAGCACGGATGCACCCTCTTAAGTATTTTTCACATTATAGCTGTTACCTGCGTCTCAGTCAGTGTAGAATTCGCTTATTAGGGTGCAACCAAACCGCCGCGTACACGCAGTGACGTGTCGTAGGCGTCACGTTTTCTCACCGTTTCTTCATACATTTTGTTGCGATTCCGTAACGTCACCGTTTTTTAAGCGGCGGTGTGGTCGCGCCTTTACCCCGCGGGAACTTCAAGATTTTCTGCTAAAACATCGCAAAGTGTAGCAAAAAATCTCTTTCACAATCAGTGGTCAACATACTTTAAACCCCTTGGTCTATGAAATAACTTTTAAAATTATGGAAGAACTATTTTAATAATAATTACATTATGACTTACTACAAAGAATAGTTTTAAATGTTTTATTTTGTATACTAGGTAGACAAAATATATCGAGATTCGACGATAATACAAGTGCAGTCAACACATACCGATACCGATATTACTGTGATTGTCATAAATAAACTTTTTCTTTCTTTTTTTTCCTTTCGTGCTGTCAGCAAAAACAGTTTTTTTTCACTCACGGAATAAGACTTTTGCCCCCCTTATTATTCATAAACGCTCTGTAGGCTTCTGCTAAGTAATCGCACTGACATTTACCTTTCACAGATAAGGACAAACGATTCCTAAGTCAGCAGAAGCCTATACTCGTAGAGCGTTTATGAATAGACTCTTGGTAAATATAAATTGAAAATCTCAGTAGAAAACTTTGCATCATGCGTCTCTTTCACAACCAGAGCCAGAAAGAGACAGCGTCACAGCGTCACATATCAAACGTTTTTAATTGCCGAACTTATTATTGTTTATTTATTAAAATCTGTCGGGCCAACATTTGCTTTACATTAATTACGTCAACACATCAACAGCCAGTGTCCTATTATGTCGGAATAGGTAATTCCCAGTCCCAGCTCCCTTGGTTTGTTCGGCTTGCGACTAAGTTGATATAGCCTTTAGATTTGACGGTCAATTATTTGGGTCTTGGATACTCAAATTTATTTTTTGGACAGTCACCAGCATAAATAAGTGATCACTTGTGTAACTTGTCACTTTAAAGTCATGTTTGAAAAACCATACGAAATCATGTAACGACTGAAAGCGGCAAGGTACAAAATTGATCACTTATTTATGCTGGTGACTGGACATGATAATTTTTGAAGTCAAAACTTCTTTAGCGGCGTTGTACACTTTTTGTGATGGGTAAAAACTGTAAAACTCGCGTCAGGACACGTGACCTAATCGAAAATTCGTAAGACGGAAGGAGAGTAGTCCCTCCCCTATGAGTACCTAAAGTAGGAATTTTATTTTCGTCTTACCCATAGTGTGGGATGTTGTAGCGTAGGTTTTTCACAAGTATGGCAAGTTTGCTCACTCCAGGCTAACCCCCCTATTCATAAACGCTCTATAGGCCTCTGCTAACTTAGTAATCGTTTGTCCTTATCTGTCACTTTGACATTTACCTTTCACAGATAAGGACAAACGATTACTAAGTTAGCAGAGGCCTATAGAGCGTTTATGAATAAGGGGGTAAATGTTTAGTTTTGGATACGAGTAAAATCCACGGCTTTATAAAAATTATACGATATCAATTCATGACGAGTTAAAAAATAAAACTATACAGCTAAGTAGGCACGTGGACGTCATTTGGCTAACGATGTACACAACTTGTAGCTAACTCTCTCTTTCCCACAAACAACGTAAGACCAAAGTTTAATTTTTTAACTGCTGTTTTGCTCGTGCTTATCATATAATACAATACAATACAAATACTCTTTATTGAAAACCACCAATCAGTACAAAACAATACAGAAACAAAGAACAAAGTAAACGCACAATTGTTTGGTCGTCGTAGGTACAAATTTGGGGGTGCAGTGTGGAACAGCCGGCTCCCTTACCGATTCGTCCATGCCCGACTCAATTAAACTTTAACCAACTTCTCGTAAACAACGCAGTTATTACGCCATCAATTCAATTATGCCATTATAATGCTCGCACTCCAATTTAAACTTTATTATGAAAACAGCACGGTTTGCTTCGGGTTGGTCGCTGTGTGACAATTTTAGGCGAATTCGTTTGTTTTGACGAACTCGTAGTTACTTTTGATCTACGAGCTTTTATACCTACGTATTTGGGAACGTTTTTCAAAAAGCCCCTCCCTGCCCCTCACCTCTCACCTCATTTAGTTCACCTGGGTTGCCAACAGCGCCCCACGTTTTAATATAAAACTACCGTGAGGCTCACAAATATTAATGTAAATAACCGGATTACTCACGTTTTATTGCGTCGGAAAAGGTTCGACAGTTTCGAATCATCCGAGATTATTAATCATGATGCGACGGGGACGGGGACGGGGACGAGGACGGTTAAAAATCTCGGATGATGTCGGACCTTTTCCGACGCAATAAAACGTGAGTAATCCGGTTATTTACATTAATAGCGCCCCACTTCTTTGAAAAAGGCTTTGCTTCCAATATCCTGAACTCAGACATATCCACAGCAAGCGGCACAAATATGCCAAATAAAACAAAGTTTCAACACGACAAAATAATTTTATACAAAATTGACTTCCAACAAACCCTTTTGATTAGATAACATTCATGCTTCAAATGATTTATTGCGATTGTTTGAATGAAGTCGAATCGTAAGAACCTTTCAGCTTTGCGGGAGTCTCATCAAGATCGTAACACTAAGAGATATTTATCGTTAATGAACATCTGAAATCGGGTGTCCACGTTGAAACGGCTCTGGGGAAAAAGCATTCGGATCTTACAGTATTTTTGGGACTAGTCCAATACAATGACCTGTCATTCATGCTTGTTAGTTTCTATGAAACAGTGTCTGCAAATTTTACTTTTGTAAATACAAGCCTAGAAAATAAATACAACTGTCATTAGTTTTCTTTGCACGTATAGAGTGGTAGAAGTCCGTCGTCATCAAGTTTACGTCTCTGTCCGTATCTAAAGCTGATATAAAGATGTAACCATAATTATTGCACTTTAAAGTACTTACACAAACCCCAGCGTGGATTTGTGGTGTTCTGCTCGCGGCAAGCTCGCGATCCACGGCTACACTAGGGTTTTTGGTTACGTGCAACTGGTTATGGTTACTGCTTGCAGATATAATATAACGATATACGAGTAGATATTATATGTAACGTTCTCGATTGTTATAATTTTATGGATGTCTAACATGAAAATTCGTATGTTGATACCTTTGTTTTGGTTTGGTTGATGTTGTGTGCAATAGGTACTAAGCTTAGTTTGCACAAATTTTCAATCATAAACCATGTACGAGGGAATGGTGAAATAGTGCACTTGACTGTTATACCTTGTAAGATCTTCTGTAACATTATTTTCAAGCAAATGATCATGATTATAAGGAAATCGAAATATTTTGTATAAGGACTGCGGACGTGTTAACGTAAGTCATGGTCACACTAATTCAAAATTTAATCACTAAGGGTATAACATCGAAGTAACGATGTAATAATGACAATAGCAATTGTCACGAAGCCTTTAACAATAACGGTTCGAGGATATTCCGGTCGCGTGGCGCCTTGTAACGCGTAACGGTAACGCTTTTACGTTTTGAAATTGTGATCATCTTTAATACTCTTCCGTTGATGAATGAAACCTATTAAAAGTCGCAGTATTTAAATAAACTGACAAGCAAAAATAACTGGTGACTTTTCATACAAAGTATTATAAAAACGAAACGGGTATTTTTGCTCGTTTAGCTCAGGGCAGCGTACGTAGGTTGACCCTTTCCACTTAGTGAATCCTACTAATACTATAAATGCGAGAGCTTGTGAGCATTGGATATTTATTACTCTTTCACGGCAGAACAGCTGGACAGGGGCCTTCCCATGACGTCTTAATGCGATTCAGTTTAGGTTCGCTCGGTGTCAGATTCATACTAAAAGTGACAGCTAAAACTTGAACTGAGTCGGAATTAGGACGTCATGGTAAAGCCCAAATCAGGAATTTGGCACAGATATTTAATGGCTATTTTTTATTCCAAAAAATTGTGTAGTTCCCGCGGGATATTGCAAAGTATTTATATACCTACATGCAAACCCAATGGGTTTGCTTTACATAAACTGGGCTGTCTTGCACGTAAGTAGCGGAGTAGTAAGGTAAATAAATGTTTTTTGTTCATTGATATGCAAAGTACATAAATACATACATCACGCCTCTTTCCCGTTGGGGTAAGCAGAGACTACTTTGTTTCACTTGCTACGATTTTGACATATGTATCTACCACTTTCGCTTCATCTACATTCATCAATCTCTTAAAACGTCGTCGTTGATGCAAAGTACGCCTGATTTAATAAAATGAACTTTGCTTAGTAATAGTTAGATTCAGTTTTAAGATTTTTTTTATTAATACATTGCTTTGCCCTTACGGGGCAAAAATGTTTCAAACTGTACCTAAAAGATTTTTGTCACAACATTTATATGCAATAAATAGTTCGAGCTGGAGTTAAACAAGCGCTATTTATCTACGCGGATCGGCGAACGACCTTTCTTTGAAACGGTTCAAAGTTTACTTTTTACGAAGAAATTTCAAGCAAAGAAAAGACTTCTTAAAAATCGAAAACTTGAAGCAAAGGTTATTGCCCTGTAAAAATTTATGAGTGTGCCCAACCGGGCATCAATCGCGTTTAGTCTGATGGGTGGGGCATCGCGCGTTTGTCAGCCTGTCGTCGTTATTAGCCCGTCATGTCACCCAAGATTTAAAGGAAAATACACGGAACTTCACTGTTAAATTTATGACCTACAAACGGTCGCTTCTGCACTTTGTTTATGTAAATTTGTGGACATAACTTTTTAACACGTTCGCTGCTACCGACGCACATGCGTTTTCGTGAGTTTCACCCAGTACCGTTATCATAATTTTACAGGCATTTGAACGCGTGCGTCTTGAGAGACCTGAAGAAGTCTCGGGTTTAATATATGGCAGCGAACGTGTTAACAAAGAATTAGTATAGGTAGAATTGCAATCGTTTCGCTTTTGGCGTAAAGACACAAAGCACTAAGACGGAAATTGACTTCAACTTCACTTACGTCTACTTCAAATTCACTACTATCCTGCCTGCGTAGTCATGGTCGTAGATTGAGAATCTGAATCTTTACCAAGTACATACAATTTTCTTGTTAAAATCATTGTGGTTTTCCTTTGCCTTCCACACTGCAGTGAAATAACATTTCACCAGTATGCTTCGTGTAAGAACTCGGTCACAAAATTCGTGTTGAATGCGTTTGCGTTAAAATGTTAAATATTATGAGATCAGCTGGCTTATTGTATAACTCGCTCGCAATCGCCATCGTGTTCATTTTGACAGTTCATGTATGGGCTGACAATTGGCATCGGCATCAGCTAGCTGTCACATTCATACAAGAACTGTCAAAATGAACACGATGGCGATTGCGAGCGAGCTAGGCAATAAGCCTACTGTTTATTGCCGTTTTGATCTGCAAGTGGCGCTGGCAAATTTTCCATGTTAATGGAGACGTTTGCGTAAACTTCGAGACTTTGTTTTTGTATGAAAACTTACACAGTTCGAATCTAAATCTAACTAATATTATAAATGCGAAAGTATGGATGGATGGATAGATGGATGGATGGATGGATGGATGGATGTTTGTTACTCAATCACGCCAGAACGGCCCAACGGATCTGGATGAAATTCGGCACATAGATAGAGAAAACTCTGGAATAGCACATAGCGTCGCTGTGCCTGCAAAAATCGCTATGTGTTTTTTTTCGATTTTTGGTTTTTTATGCCATTTTGAACCTTATGTCAATATACATAATTATGCTCCAAAAACAGCGTGGAGCTATCTTTACTATTTCTCGATATGTAAAAATAACCATGTGAAGTTCATACCTACATTGAATGTCCCTCTTATAATAACTAAGTGTCACTAATCACATAGCTCGACCATTTAATATTCATACACCACGCGAAAGTTTGGTCCGATATGTGTTTCGGTGCACATAGCGAATTAATTGAACTACTTAGTTCGATCGAGTCGTTCGCGCCCGATTTATGTGTTTTTTGGTACTTAGCGATATTTTTGTATACGAGTTGAAACCTCTCTAACTTCATGATTTTCCGATGACCAGACACAATACAGCCCATACCTTGTTTATCATTACTGATTATCATAAGAGTTTTCAATGGTTCACGGTTAAGTTCATTCGAAATATTATAGACGGGATATAAACCGCGATTACATTTATTGAGCTCCCGATATTTCGACGCAGTTGCATGCATCATGATCACGGGTAGACCATGCAACTGCGTCGAAATATCGGGAGTTCAATAAAGGTAATCGTGGTTCACATCCCGTCTATAATATTTCGACTGATTATCATGATTGTTAAACTTTATAACTTAACAAAGGTTAAGTAAAAACGATTCTATTCTCATTTAAAGATATTTTTTTATGTTTAATATTGTATTGTTACAAGAACTTACTTGACATAATTATGTTTTAAATTGCATTATTATAATTATTACGCATGTTTTGTCAAATTTTCATTTAATTATAATTGTTTTGGTACTTTGTTTCATTATAGACCACACCTCTTTTTACAAAATACCTATGTGCTGTTTGAAACCACAATTCAAACAACCTCTATAGTAATTTAATATACCTAAGTGTACCACTAACACACATACCGGGTATTCAGGACTCAAATATTTACCGCTATGTAACAAATTACCGGTTTTCTGCTCGTATAAAATTCAGTTTTCACTGTATTTTTTTTTAAATATTATCATATTACGTAAAAAATTATTTAACATTAGCACAAAAAAAAATATTTACCTACTTTCAATATGTTATGAGTAAACCAGTTTTTTGTGTCTCCTGAAAAGTTGGTCAAAAACACATAACGATTGTTGCAGGCACAGCGACGATAGGCTACTTTTTATCCCGGAAAATTGCGTAGCTCCCGCGGGATAGCGATAAACGTATGTTTTGCAGACGAAGTCGCTGGCAACAGCTAGTAAATAATAAATAAACTAAGCAAAGCCTGTACTATGGGTACCAGGCAACAGATAAACATACATAGATAATGTATATAAATACATACTTAAATACATACAACATCCATGACTCGGGGAAAATCATGCGTATTCATCATACAAATGTCTGCCCCTACCGGGATTCGGACCCGGGACCTCAAGCTTCATAGTCAGGGTCACTAACCACTAGGCTATCCGGTCGTCAAATCTTTACCCGGGCACCCGAGCTTTCTTTCGTGCCATGTCATGGAAAATATCTATTTGCATGCGTGTCTCGCATTTGTCAATGCTCGATTGTACTCGTATCTCTATCTTTTTCTTTCTTTTAATTGTGTCGTACAGACACATCATTCAATAATAAAATGGTCAATTTATAATAAAAAAGATGGCGCTTAGCGACAAATATTCGCATAGTATCAAGGTCACGTGACAGTTGGTAACAGATAGAAAAATTCGGAGGCTTACTCACCTGCTATGGGTGGTGTAGGGGTATAGCACGCGTCACGGAATGACACGTAGGGGTATAGCACGCTTTACTTTTCGGATTTTTCTATGTGTTCTAATTTTCAGTGTCGTTTAGAATCTATCTTCTTCACTTTATTGGAGATACACCTTTTATCAAGCTGGGTCATATTCAATAAAGTATCCATCGTGGCTCACACCTCAATGTACTAAAGATAGAAAAATCCACTATTATTTTGGACTGAAAGCGACCGGATATGAAAGCTAGCTCGAAAGCTCACAGCTTCCGTTGGGCATTGCTCAAAGGCAACACGTGCAGCTTTTAGTTTCTTTGTGCTTTTAAATTTGAAAAAGCTCTCTTTCGGGGAGATTTCTACTGTGTTTTAGCTGACACAGTTTTCTGTTTGCAATTAATGACACTCTAGTTAGATGGAATTTAAGTTCGAACAAACGATTTGAAATTTAGACGACATTAAATTTGATTCGTGTGAGTACCTACACGGTTGGATCACAAAGTTAAAGACATTAACATTTTTATGTGCAATAAAGAGTTTACATACATACATAAATTACATATTTCATTACGTTATTTTTCGCGCAGTTTTTTAATTATTTGAAGCAAAAGCATTTATTTTCGTCACTGCTCTCTCTTTGACACAATAGTTTTTTGAAAACGTAAGTATGTTTAAGTATGAATTTTACGAAATTTTCACGGGACAAGAAACTAACTTACTAAACCTATATTTTGTTTATTGACAAGTTCAAAGCCGCGAGCATAAACTAGTTTTATCATTATTCCTAGAAGTACTTACTCTTACACATATCATAAAAGGGTTCACGGAACAAACTAGCAAATCAATCGAGCCCCAACAAACGACATTAGCTTTATAGCGCGGTAAAATCACTATTTACGTTTCGTTGCGGTCGTTTTTTTTCCCACGGTGTGGCCGTATCATAAATTTTAGTATCAACTGTGTCAGGGTTGTCACTGCAATAAAACGAGAGAATAATGCGACAGACCCGAGGCTCAGTGGGGCACCAAAGCACGAAATTCAAAGTTCGTATCACACCGACCCCCTCACTCTTCTAGTAATAACTGTTGGTTTGAGCGAAACAGCAGTAAACGAACTTCAAATTTCGAATTTCAGAGCACAAGGCTAGTGGCTACGATGACGCTTTGGCTGAGACGGCTGAGATTTAATGTCGATAATATATGGGTAATGGATGTGAAGTTTTCATTCGAATTGGGTTCTTTGGAAATTACAACCTAGGCTTCATTTGGAGCCCTACTATAGAGCAAATAGGCTAGAGTACGATGTTCAAACAAAAAAAAAAGTAAAGGCGGAGTGTAGTTTATAGCTCTCTTGCTCAATTGTTTGGCTTGGTGAAGTTAAGTTGAGCTAAAGTGATTGCCTCTGTATGCATACGGTAAGGCATAGAACTGCTAGCTTATTACGTAACTCGCTCGCCATCGCCATCGTGTTCATTTTGACAGTTCGTGTATGAATGTGACAGCTAGCTGATTCCGATGCCAATTGTCAGCCCATACATGAACTGTCAAAATGAAGACGATGGTGATCGCGAGCGAGTTACGTAATAAGCCTGCTGGTCTTAGTATGCCTTTATGGATCTAAAGTTACGATGTTTTCGTGTGAGTTTCTGAAAATATTTCAATTAAACTGTCATTTAAAGTTTTTCCTCTATATTTCTTGTACAGTCAATTAGTAAAACGATTTTTTCCTTAATTGTTTGTTAACAATTCACAGAAATTTACCTAGTCCCAAAGTAAGTCTAGTAAGGCTTATTAATAGACAACAATATAAATACTTTGACAAACAAAACCATACTTAAATATACAGAAACATCCGCGACACAGATATTCGTGCTCATCACATAAATTATTTGCCCTTCGATTAGAACCCAGGACGCTTGCTTTACAGGCAGGGTCATAACCAACTAAGCCAACTGTGTTTAAACTTTGTGAAGCCAAAAATGCAAATGCAATTTACCGCAATGCTACAGCCAGTAAAATTAAATCCAAAACGAGTGACAACCCTAAATGCCACACCCGGCCTCATAAAGCGCACGTTGCGTTTTGTTGCCAATATAGCCATAGTAGAATTAGTGCACCGTTTCTATGAATGTTTTAGTATTTTTTTAGCCTCTCTTAAAAAGGTTAGAGGTGTGATGAAGCGAAAGAGGTAAGCCAGGATCGTAACAAGTGGAACAAAGTAGTCTCTGCCTACCCCTGTAGGAAAGAGGCGTGATGGTACAATGCATTATGCAACTTTACATTGTAATCTCTCTTATATCTTACAAAAGGTTTTCAAGACGTTGACATCATACTTTGGTAATCCTTTTATAGGATTGCTCCGACTTGTCAAATATTAAAGGCTGGTCGCGGAGACTAGCAGCATACAATGTCACTATCCCAGTACTAAATATTTACCACGCAAGAGGAACCTGCCGTATGTATTATGTATACGTAATTCCGAACACTCTTTGCTAAGCTAAGTCTATCTTTTTCATTTTATGTTACATAGTTTCAGGGTTCTACCAAAAGGCTCAGTCACAGGATAAAATTTACGAACGCTGGAATTTTAAGGGCCTGTTTCACCATTCAGTTAAGACCCTGATTATTTTATGTGTCAGTTATGATATGTATGTGTTTTACTAGGGTACCAGCTATCTCTGTTCAAAATTTGAGCCAAATCCGTCCAGTCGTTTCAGGGTGAAGAAGATACAAACACACAATACACTCACTCACATTGTCACAATCTTTCACATTTATACATACACAAAGACATGCACAAATCACGTCTTCATTCCTTACGGGGTAGACAGAGCAAGATTGTGTGCGTATAGATAAATAATGGATCGCATTTATAATATTAGGATAGTAGGATTCTTGAAAACGAGTAGGTAAGTATAGATAGATACTTGGAAATACTATGTAGATATGGAAGCTGAGGTGACGCTCTATAGTCCTGTAGGACAGATTACTTAATATAGTAAAGTTACTACGTCCTGTAGTTCAATAGCCTAAGTGTTGCCAATGAAATAAAATTTTTGTTCCGTAATTTTAGAGCCATAAAATTTTATTCGGTTGGCAATTTGAGCACAACGATAGCCGAACAAAGGCAGGGAGTTTGGCTAGTGTTTCCCGACGAACAGCCGAACGAAAGCAGAGGTGCGCCGGTACAGCGCTGAATGAATAGAGGCCCTGGTCTTGGCTGATTTTATTTAAGATAAAGGAAAAAATGTTCCAGCACTTTGCGAGAATTGAGATTTTCTTCAGATAAATGTTTTTCCTGAGTAAGCTGGAATATTGTTGGTCTTATATTTCTGAAGATTTTAATCCTAGGTGGGTCGAAACGAAAAGGAAACGGCAGTGTTTTATCTATCTTACTTGCTATCCTGCCGCCATGCAGCAATGCTTGCGCAATGTGTTTCGGCTAGGAGAGTGAAACAATACATGTCATGACATATTAAATCTTAACCGTCTAGGCTGGTTCACTTATCATCCAGTGATCCACTTGCTCATTGGCCACCCTATTAAAAAAAACTAGACTTTGTAGGGAACTATATTCACGAGCAAAAATAACGGGTTGCTTTTCAAAGAACTTTGTTTGAAAATTGACCTGTTATTAATGCAGTTTGGCAGTTCACTGTGAAGAGGCAATAAGAGATAAGGAAACTGACTTTTTTCAATTGGATTTTTCAAATATACCAAAAAGTATAAAGGCTAAATACTAGGTTCAAGGCACTCTCATGTAAAGATAAACGCTGTCACAATTTTTGTAACTTTTTAAGAAGTAAGTAATAATGTATGACTACAAAACATTCCAACCATATCTTACTCGACACCTAACACACACATAAACACTTCAATAACCTATAATCGTCGTATATATCAGCAGCACACCTCCAGCGATTTATGTGGTTCATTACAGCCCAGCGGTCAACGGTAGGCAATCTCAAGACTTATCTACGGAACAATCTGGGCATTCCTTGCCTCACCTTCGTTGCAGCATTTGTCCTTAATGCCTCGCCACCCAAGTCCCTAACAACCTAAGCTTACCATAACGAAAGCCAGTTTAAGTTCTACTGGTTCGAGGTACGGTTGCGTTCTGATTGGTGGAGAATGTTGGTGTAGTTTTGACGTAGGTAAGCCTTATTAAGACGGCGCGAGGATATCGTGCAAGATGCAGTGCACTGCTGTCAATGGTAGACAAATTTTAAAGCCGTAGCGGCGAGACCCCGCAATGTATCGGGATTCGCGTGAGATTTTTACCAACGTAAAGGTAGGGCTGTAGGGTAGTTTTTGCGCTTGAGCTAACTCATCAATTTTAGAGGCGAGAGGCTGTTAGGACCGTTGACCTAGTGTTTTGGAAGTTCTTTTTTCACGTTTGCTGTCGTATGAGGGATAATGTATTGCACGTTTTTAACGCCCAAGGCGAAAGAGAGGATGTTAAAGATGAATAAGAAACAAAATTGAATATAATTAAGTGCGTAGGTATATTCGACACAGAAAATACTACCTGATAATACCTGATAGCTCCGTTTCTTTTTTGTCAACAGACGTCCAGGCGGAGGGAGTGTCTTCATCCTTGTTGTTGGCTCGCACAAAGGGAAGGAGTGAAATTTGCTCCCATAGTCTGTACTTCCGGATAGATACAACCTAGGGCTGTTCAAGACCAGACTGAAACTCTTACTAAACCAGTAAATTACATCGTTGGCCTTATATACAACTACCATTAAGTGAGATAAGGGTCAATCACACTGACCATCATCATAAATTTATGAGTTTTGGTCAGTCTTAAAAATACATACTCTAAAGTGTTTACCGGCTGCTGCTCCCAGACCGCAAAATAGCGCAGTTTGACATTTCATATGACCAAAATGGTTATATACTTTACCAGAGAAAAGCGCGCTGACTTCAGTCACAAATTATTTTGTGTGGGACGCAACAAAGCGACTTTATCAGAGCCATTAACTTTATTGATTGCTGTTTTAACTTTCCTACAAATTCTTAATGAATTTTGTCAATTTGAATGTTCAATTTGTTCAAATTAACCTGAAACCCAATTCAGTCGATCGCGTTTAATTCAATTATAAAGAGACAATCGACCGTTAAGAGATTGCTTTTCATTATTTCCGGGAACTATCTGTATAACTATACCTATAGAAAGAGCTCTTGGTGTAGCTTTTTCGTTGGAAAAAAGGTCCGAAACGCGTTTGTGTGAAGTGACAAATACAGTAGGTATTACGCGTGCGAGCTTTGATAAACAATAACTGCGAGCGAGACGTATTTTGTGACCGAAAACTTATACTAAGCATCGGCTTATACTTACCTATACTAAAATCGCGCGCGTACTGTGCCAATTTTTCCATAGTAATCCCAATATACGAGTATTGACCACGTTGGTTAGAATCACGTCACTATATCACGGGACTTTATCGCGTGAACAATTATGTCGAAGTTTAAAAAATAAAAAATGATCATCTAACTTATCTAACTAATATACCGCGGGGGAGTACGTTTTTAGATTTATTTTAGTTTTAGTTAAATTACTTTATCTTGTTATTTATATTTAAGTTGTATTTTAGGAGTTTTGTTAAATAAATATACTTTTTAGTGTAAAGTGTAACTAATATTGTAAATGCGAAAGTATGGATAGATGGATGGATGTTTGTTTGTTACTCAATCACGCCAGAACGACCCAACGGATCTGGATGGAATTCGGCACATAGATAATGAAAAGTCTGGAATAGCACATAGGCTACTTTTTATCCCGGAAAATTGCGTAGTTCCCGCGGGATAGCGATAAACGAATTCTTTGCAGACGAAGTCGCGGGCAACAGCTAGTGAATCATAAAATTTTAAACTTACTTAATCGTCGTTTATAAATGCATGAAACACAGGGTGTAATAAACACCCTGTGCGATATTTACTGGGGTATATAGACATAGCTATAGAATACTGCCAGGGGCTTTATAAAAATGGTTTGAAGATAAACTTCGTGTACACGCTGGCCATTAAAAATACCTTACCGATAGAAAATAACGGCATGTCGGATCCCAGCTAATAACAGTGTTCAAACCACAGACATACTGAATAGTCTGAAGGTCGTACTAATTTCAAAGTGATTCGGTCGAATAACGTCGCGTTTACACTACTACGTTTTCAAACTATTTCGGCTGAATTACTTAATTCTTTCACTATTCCATCTGTCTTATTCGAAGGCGCACTGGATTAAAAAGTTATTCAACCGAATAACGGCGCGTTTACACTTAAGTAGTCTGACCGATTGATACGAAGGCATCATAGATTTCGAACTAATTAGGCTGACTAACCTAGCTCACACTATTCCGTTTTGTTCTACGCACCGGATTTAAAAGTTATTCACCATAGATTTCGAAATAATTCGGCTGACTGACGTAGCTTACACTATTCCATCTGTCTTATACGAAAGTGCTTTAAAAGGCTGGTTTTAAAAGTTATTCAGTCAAATAACTTCACGTTTACACTGCGGCGGATGCATAAAAAAATCACAACTGAACTTCTAGGAAGTGCATCAATGTGTGAAAAACATATTTTTTATCTCACCAGTCACAGTGATTTTGTGAAGAAAGCTACAAGCCATTTCAAATGTGCCAGAGCTTGCGTAAGGTAATGTTAATTTCAAAGGTGTTTCACAGCATCTAATCTAACTAATATTATAAATGCGAAAGTATGGATGGATGGATGTTGGTTTGTTACTCAATCACGCCAGAACGGCCCAACGGATCTGGATGAAATTCGGCACATAGATAGAGAAAAGTCTGGAATAGCACAAAGGCTACTTTTTATCCCGGAAAATTGCGTAGTTCCAGCAGGATAGCGATGCACGAATTCTTTGCAGACGAAGTCGCTGGCAACAGCTAGTATCTTTATAAATGTTTTCTCTATCCACACCACATTACACTGCACGGGCGACATAAAAAAATCCAGGTATAACCCGTTTCCGTGTCGAAAATGTTCATATGAATTGTCTATCTCTCTTATACGTCTGTAGTTCTAACGATGAAACAATGTAGGCTATTCCCACTCCGTAACAAGTTGTGTACTATACTAGTGCGCGCATAAAATACTTGGAAACAGAAGCCCCGTTGGAAAAGAAGGAAAAGTTTATTGACAACTAGAAAATTTTGGATGAGTAAATTGTTTAACTGTAATGAAAAAAAATATGTGAAAAAACCGACTAAATGCAAATTAAAATCACAAGCAAATCATTCCGGCCAACTGATTCTTGCTTTCGTTAAGATAAATCAAAAAAATTCAATTAAAACTTTAAGTACCTAAGTACTATTTGTATGATGGCTCCTACCTACATGCACTACGAAAATTACAGCTGTCTATCTATTAGGATTTATATAATCAACCTTGTGATTATGAATGGACAGACAGGCAGCAGAGCCTTTAATAAGTGTACTTCCATGTAGATTTATATTTCCAAAGAATCAGGATTATATTTCAGAATTTGGACTTTTGTCGGTGGTGCAATTGCCCGTTCTCCGGCCAGCCTTTTGACCTCTGTCCGACTCGACGTTGACATTATGTTCTCTAATTTGCTGGAGATAATCTAGTCTTCCCCTTCCTCTTGCCCCTTCAATCTTCCCTTCTACAATATTAGTAAAAACAATATTCATCATCTCTCATCATCTCCAGCCTATATACGTCCCACTGCTGGGCACAGGCCTCCTCTCAGAATGAGAGGGCTTGGGCTATAGTTCCCAAAAAAATATTGTCGTTGTTAAAGTAATGTCGAATTAAGTGTCGTGTCATTCTTCCTCTTTTCATCCTAATATTTTTCAATTAGCATCTTTTTCTCCAAAGGATAGCCTACTATAGTTCTCTCTGTTTCGCGCGCATGGCTCATAAAAGCTCAGTTGCAACTGTCGTAAACATTGGTTTATAGACCACCTACACAAGAGTGATGTCCAACTCTGGAATAACTTAGTTTATCCACCTTTATTCATTGTTAAGATTGTTAAAAAGATAGATAACGACAGCTAAATAACAAAGAGAACCGTTTGTGCTACCTTACTTTGTAAGGGAGGTGTTGGATTTAGAGACTACATTGTTTGAGTTTGTGGCTCCTTATCGTTGGAATAATTAAACGGAGAAAGATATTCATAAACAAATATGATTAAACGCTGTCATAGTGACAAAGAGTAGCAAGCAAATAGAATTAAATTTTTGTACAAAACTGGTTGCTGTGTTTCTCAGTCTGACCAAATCAAAGACTAGTATGGGTAGGTAGGTACAATGCACAAAGCAACGTTTGTGTCATTGTGTCACAATTTTGAAAGTTATAAAGATCATGGCACCGTTTTTAAATTATGTATTCTTACTACTGACTGAATTTCAACTTAAAGGATTCTACTTAATCATTATACTTTTAAAACATCGTTTGGTATCAACATCGGAAAATTCAAAACCCTTTTTCCCACGTTTAAAGGAAAAAGACAAAGAAAGGAAATAAACAGAAAATCTTAAGACAAGCATCAATCGAGAACAAAATAAACGATAGATCAATGTCAAAAACTTATCTGTCTCTGTTGTATTAAAAAAAAGGTTTACGTTAAGGAATAAGACGGAACAATTTAGCGCCCTATCCTATACACAATGGGTAGTTCTTTTGCTTTACCTACCCTCGTAAGTTTAGTTATTCTAATAAAATGTGCTACGGTGGATTTTTAGAAATACATATCTGATAGTAAGTTAGTAAAGATTATGGGCTCGGTGTGCCCCTTTGACGAAGAGGTCATCCAGTCATTACGCGACAGAACAAACAAGCGTTTGCAATTTAATAAAGTTCCAGCCCCATTTTCTTCGCTTTGTGAAACTTTGAATTTTTCAATACCTCGCCGTCTCGCTCGAAAATATTGCAATTTCTCTGCGTACAAACAGCCCACGGGAGGTGGCGGGACAAAGTGGCAATATTCTATCTCGACGGGGCTTCTCAAACAAGGGGACACGAGCGGGACTGGCTTATGCGGCCCAGCTAAAGCCAAAAAAGGACAGCTTCAAGTTATTAATTGGAGAGAATTGACGGAAGTGCACGCGAAGTCGTGTTTTTGACAAATTACTCTTTGATACGCCGATTACTTTCACCAGGCCCGACTCGAGGGTCTTAAAGGTGAATTGAGATTGTGACCAAATGAAGGCGTTTGAGTAAAAATTGGACGTTTTATGGATAAAGTTGTGGAAAAAAGTGATACTCTACTGTTTAGAGATGATTGCTAAGTGGCTGGAATGGCACGTCGGGGAGTGATTTCAGTGGCGCTGATGTGAAATGTCGGTGGCTTTGAAATAACTGAAAGTTTTTATGCCCTGGGATACTGAAAACTTTATAATATTCGTCTGAAACATAAAGCTTCTAGCACTTAATTGACAACTGTTAGCTGACTTATAACTGACTCATATCTAACTTAGTGATATTAGTATTGGAAGGCCTAGACGGACGTTCTGTGTCCAAATTGGGGACAAAAAATCAACTCAAGAGTATATACCCTAATCCGGCAAGTATATGATTGGCTTAGTTGGTAGCGATCCTGCCTGCAAAACAAGCGTCCCGGGTTCGAATCCTGGTAAGGGCATATATATTTCTGTGATGAGTACGAATATTTGTTCCTAAGTCGTGAATGCGTTTCTATCTATTTAAGTATGTATTTCTCTATAAATATAAGTACGTACAGTCGCCAGCATAAATAAGTGATCACTTTTGTACCTTGTCACTTTAAAGTCATGTTTGAAAAACCATACGAAATCATGTAACGACTGAAAGCGACAAGGTACAAAAATGATCACTTATTTATTCTGGTGACTGTACATCGTTGTCTAGTATCTATAACGCAAGCCCTACTGGAGGAACTTTGTTTTTGGGAGCAAAGAAAAAACATAGAACGTACCAGTTGCTGCTCTTCCCGGACAGATGGTAAAAGCCCATCTAGGGAATGGGCGAAAATCTTAGGAATCATTTTATAGGCGCTGCAGCTAGCAACCCATCACTATTTTAATTACCCTTTCCACCTACAAATTATGCTGAACGTGGCTTTTAGGTCTTGTTACTTTAGGCTCTGTCTAACCCCTAAGGAATAAAAACGTGATTTATGTGTATGTATGTATGTCTTATTTGAGGTCATACTCGAAAATACACGAATTTGATAGTGTTCTCCATTTAGTAGCGTATGTAGCAAAGGAATTAATATTAATTTAATTCCGTTTCATTCGATTATCGAACTACATGCATTTTCCACGAGCTGCAAGCAAGTGGAACGACGAATTCGCAAATAAAACAATGGAGCGCCGTGAAAAAGAATTAACCCGTAACGTGATCAAGTGACGTGAAAATTTGAGTGAAAAATAAAATTTATTCGTCATAGTGGTGTGCCGATACGTAAACATCGAAATTTTTGCCTACGTTTTACTTGTCGACTCTTATGATTCGAATAACTTCTAATAACCCCAGGTCAGGTTAACCTCAGTACTCATAAACATTACTTAAGTTTATGTTAACTTAACAGTCGTTTGTCTTTATTTGTTATTTTGACATTTGCCAATTTTGCCATTTCTAGACAAAAAAAAAACATAGCAGATATTATGCAACTTTTTTATAAACTAATAAATATCTTGGGACAATTGACACCAATTGACCTAGCACCAAACTAAGCAAAGCTTGTAATATGGGCACTAGACATCGGATAAACATACGTGTATAGATAAATACATAGGTACTTAAATACATATTAAACATCCTAGACTCGAGAGCAAACATTCGTATTTTCATACAAATATCTGCCCCGACCGGGGATCGAACCCGGGACCTCAAGCTTCATAGTCAGGTTCTCTAACCACTAGGCCATTCGGTCATCATAAATGATTTGTGTAGTTCTAGACATATCATAGTTACATCAGCTGATCTAGTAGCATAATAGGATAGTTTTTATCCCGGAAAATTGCATAGTTCCCGCGGGATAGCGATAAGCAAATTTCTGCGCAGACAGAGCCGTGGGCAACAGCTAGTAATAATAAAAGACTCAAAAGGCTATGGGTTCCGGGCTGAATCCTGGTGCCTTTACCTCATGTCCCACTGCTGGGCACAGGGTCTCCTCTCAGAATGAGAGGGCTTGGGCTATATAGTCATCATCATCAGCCTATACATGTCCCACTGCTGGGCACAGGCCTCCTCTCAGAATGAGAGAGCTTAGGCTATAGTTCCCACGCGGGCCCAGTGCGGATTGGGAACTTCACACACACCATTGAATTGCTTCGCAGTTGTGTGCAGGTTTCCTCACGATGTTTTTCCTTCACCGAAAAGCTCATGGTAAATTTCAAATGAGATATCGCACATAAATTTCGAAAAACTCAGAGGTGCGAACCCGGGATTCGAACCCACGACTCTCTGCTTGAGAGGCCACAGGTCAAACCACTAGGCTACCACGGCTTTTTTATATTTGGGCTTTGGGCTATAGTACCTTTACCCTATTTCGAAATAACTCGACGACCGGATAGCCTTGTGGTTATAGTGACCCTGACTACGAAGCTAGAGGTCCCGTGTTCGAATTCCGGTAGGGGCAGACATTTTGTATGATGAATACGAATTTTTGTGCCCGAGTCATGGAAGTTGTATGTATTTAAGTATGTGTTTATCTACACTGTATAAGTATGTTTATCCGTTGCCTGGTACCCATAGTACAAGCTTTGCTTAGTTTGGGACTGTGTCAATTGGTGTAATTTGTCCCATGATATTTATTTCATTTATTTATTTACCTTGAAATGTCCCATACCCATATTCAGGTACCTATCTAAACCTCAGGTACAGACCTACCTAAGGCTATCTAAAAGGAAAACTGTATCTAAATTCGTGCAGCTATTTCCGCGTCACTGAATCACAAAGAAATTAAACGAATTTAATATTAAGAGGATTTTGTATCAAGAGTGAACATCATTGGCACCGGCACCCTTGCCTAGATTGGCATGAAAATTAATTGAGTTGCATCGACAAAGCTGGTTTTTGTTGTGACGTTAAGCCTAGTAATGTGATTATATCGAGTGTGTCGGCCATTTTTCAAATTGGACTTCGTGGATGAAAGGATTTCGTTAAACGCTGGGATCATTAGTGACGGCTGGTGGAAGTGTTTGTTCCAAAAAAAGAGACAAAAAAAAGAAATCAGTGTAGAAAAAATTTAAGTTATTGTACACACAATGTAAATTTTAAGGGATTCTTGCCAAAAAAATAACCTAACCTAACCCTTTTTTCTATCGCTATACCTCTTTTTCATTCTTTGTTTGTTTCTTTCCTTCCATAGTTCTATACAGGTAGTTTTAAGTTTTAAAATCGGAGTACTATTTTTATACATTAATAATAATAATAACGTATTTATTTAGGCATTAATTTAATCCAATTGCAAGTCAGTGTATCCCTTAGTAATTTTGCTTATCGTTGCCTCAAAAATTTCATGTTACTGTGTAGCACACGTTAAATATTTGAAAGTAACTCAAGGCAAAAACACGCACAATATTAACAACTGTATTACACCAGCCTAAAGCAACGTTCCATTATCAAACAAAAACAACTGAAAGTTGGTCACACAACACTGTTATCTGATACTAAATAAACGGTCACAGAGGAGCGGCGACCATTAACTGCCCTGATTTATGCGCCAGCCCTGAAACTTTGATACTGGCCGGTTATACGCTCTCGGCTTTTTGTTTTGTGTTTAAAAAAAATGTTGGTTCACTGGCTGAAAAACCAATTTTCTTTGGACGAAAAAAGTTCACACACAAACTTTGTTAAACCTCTTTAGTCCATCACATGTCAAAGTCAAAGTCAAAAGTCAAAGTCAAAAGTTTATTTTGCAAATAGGCCGCCGAGGGCTCTTTTACATGTCTCTTTTTGAATCTACCAGCGCATTCGGAAAGACCATCATTGCCAAGAAGAATGCGCCGCAAGAAACTTGGCAGAAAGTCATTTTTTCAAAATAAAATAGATTTACAATAGTACTTAAATTCTACTTAACTTACCTAATACAATTAATACATTTTATAAAAGGGATGTAAAAGGTCCCTAAATTAAGTCCGTACCTTAAATTACATTGGTCTATAGTAGAGATGTATAAAGTCTCTACTGGTCAAAGCGAAACAAAATATGCGATAATGATAAGAAAGAGAAAGCAAAAGCAAAAAGTGAATAAAAATAATCTAAGTTTAGTGGAGGTGTAAAACGCCTCCACCGTCAAATAAGTTAATTGGAGATATCTCCAATGTCGATGAGAAAAAGAGCAAAAAAAAAAAAAATATTATATATAATAAAAAATATGAAATATGCATTTCATGTCAAGTAAGTAACTGATAAGCTTTTGGATTCCGAAGGCAAGCTTACGTCTGCCGCCCCCAATGTTGGCTCACACGCGCTCATGTCATGCTCTGAAAGCAGAGCGGTACCGAGGGCATGTATCACTTCCGTCCCCACAGGCTCGCTATGGGGACGTTTTAGGAACATGTATCTTAAATCACGTATATAGAATATTTTTTTACGATAAACAAAAACCATTAATCCTCCGCTGCTACTCAGTAGACATTTGAGTATAAATGTAATAGTAGTTTTTGTCCATTGAAATGGACCTCCGCAAAGTAACGCCTGTTTCAGTAAAATCATTTCTACGAATAGAATAAAAGAAAATCATAGAAGCATAGCCATAATATTTCTTTTATTAAAATTATAAAGCACTTCAGTTTTGACGGAGGAAACGGGACTAAAAGTTTTCTGTGCATATGATCAGTCCAGACTGCAGTTGTCCCTTTCATGCTCTTTCCAGAGAGATAAGATAGAGAGAACAGCAATAGTTTATTAAAAAAACTACTTTTCAAAAGTCTCGGTCGCCTGATTTCATGTTATAGTTATCTTAAGGGTGCTAAACGGACATGATATTTTATTTTGTACATTATACAAGCTTTTTACTAACTTGCTTAGTATGTATGTATGTAAGCATGTTTGTCCGGGTAGAATCTTGCGACTCAATTTTGAAGCTGATAACTTAACCGATCGAGCTGAAATTTTGCATAGGTGGGTACCATCAGCCAAATATGTGGTCTACCACCCTAAGGTTAAAATTCCTGTGCACATCACAATATATAACGACGATAAGACAGGCTGTCAACTTGAAAGTTCGACTTTAGCGAAATTTTTATTTGATAGGAAGTTGGATGAAAAGTGGTAGACCACTTATTTGGGCGACCGTACTTGAGTACCTAAGTCAGATGACAATTCAATAATCTGGCAGTGGAATTCTGGTGACTCAGCCAGGAGCGTCTACGCAGGAGGGAACTCTTCAACGGTTGGTCCGATTGACTTGAAATTTGGTGCACACATAAGGATGACAATGTAAGTACAGTCAGCAAAAATAGCTTGTTTCCTGTGTGCACCGTGAGACTCAAACATAATTACAACAAACCAGATAACTCACGTATAAAAGCCGAAGAAATGCTCCGACAATGATGAAGGACTACAAAATAGCTTGTAGGTATTTTTTTTTTTTTTTGTCACACACTTATTTTTTATGTGTTCTCGTTTTCAGTATCGCATAGAAATTTAATTTCTAACTAAAAAAAAAAAAAAAAGAAAGAAGTGAAATTCTTGATTCATATAATAGTACCTTTTCCGCATTCATTTATAGACAGCCTTATTCATAAACGCTCTATAGGCTTCTGCTAACTTAACAATCGTTTGTCCTTATCTATGAAAGGTAAATGTCAAAGTGACAGATAAGGACAAACGATTGCTCCTTAGCAAGCCAAAAGCAAAGCCTACAGAGCGTTTATGAATAAGGGGGACAGTATATAATTGTCCACCAAGTCGCTCGTTCATTAAATCGGGAATAATAAATCTACTGGAGAATCAAGAAAAACTACATGTAATATAAAATAACTTTTAATTTCGTTCCTATTGCCATTGAAGCCATATCGATTACATACATCCATTTACCGCTATAAACAGTTACTTATATTATAATTTAAACACATTTCAACATGTAACATACAAATCACATTCATCTGGCACTCAGTCAAATTACAAAAATTACACATTTTAGTTAGATACTATACAATCCATTAAGCCTAGTTGAAATTTTGGGGCTTCTGAAACGACAGTAAAGACATCGTGATATTCTGATTTAAATATTAGATTTTTAAGGGGATCTAAAGTGATGTTTTCATGTTTTCTCTAAGTTATTAAAATAAATTGAACAAGGTCTTGGAGAGTTCTAGTAAATATTATTATGTTACCTAATGAAATGAAATAATATAATTCTTTGCCTAAATACTTAGATATATCTGTTTTATCTAATATTTTTGACATTAATTGATAGGTTCCGAATTTCGGAACAAATCATACTTTTTCATTAAATGTGGGTGCCGGCTATCTATACAAGATTACAAGAACACCGATATTACGATAGAAAAGTTAACATTAAGCTACGAAGTCTTAAAAAGCGCAACACATTAAAATTAAGGAATACATAATGCCTAAGAGTTAAAGACCCTGTTTGATCCATAACATGTTTAGATACAACTATATGTAGCATGTACACATGTAATGACGTAGAAAGTAGTAATTATAAAGACGAATAACATTTTAAAGAATACAACGCAATTATAAAGCTAACTATGAAAATAGAGATGCAGTTCAAGATATAAATATTTAAGCTATACTTGAAGATCTTTATGATGATCCAGTAGAAACATAACACGATTGGTAACTATTACTCGTATAACATAAAATTAGAAACTATTGTTTTAATAATGTGAAGCTTATTGAAGGTCACATTAAAGTTTTAAAGTTAAAAGAAAGCATATAATACAATACAAATTAATACTCTTTATTGTACTGTACACCACAAATCAGTACAAAACAATACAGAAACAAAGAACAAAGTATACAATAGCATAGATATGCGGAACATCATAAAAGTTAACAATGCTTATTTTAAAATGATAAACAGAGATGTATAACTGAGAATAATAACTTGGTGATGTTATGTAATAATTTGGTAACAAAATAATCGGTGTAAGATTTAAATTACTTTTTGTTCGTAAATATATAATTAATAGTAGATTACTTATAAACTATATTTTTGAATCTCACTTTGTAATACACGTTATGTTTTATCAAATATGACGATGAATGACGACACTGATTTAAAAATGATACTTCAAAGTATTTTATCATTACTCATATCATATCCACAATTTCAATTTATGTTTTTTTTGACGACGACACTGTTACATATATGTTATTTACACTATTAAAATTTGAATATTGATCAGTTTCCATTCATCACTACACAGATACATTGTATAGTATATTTATATACTTTATGAATAATTGTGGTTTAATAGACATATTCTTCATGTATTCTGCGAATTGACACTTTGAAGAATTACTTATAAAATTTCGTTAATTTGTTTATTCGACTGATTTACCTCACTTTGTAATGTTTCTTCTTTGACCATGTTAGAAGGAAAAGTTTTATGTATAATTTCTTCAAAATCCATTTCGACATTAATATCATGACTATCTACTGTTTTTGGTGTTGTATCCTTTGTGCCTGGACGGACTTCTATGTCCTCAGGAACTCTATGCTAATCTTTATAACTAAAACGATTAACATCGCGCTTATGTTAATCAAAGCCATTGGCCTTATTTATCAAAATTAAATTCCTTTTGCATCGACCTCGCAATTTTATTTACATATTTTGGACGATTTGGTCCAAATTTCGCACAAAACAAATGTGCAATTACCCTCCTGTGCGTTGCACAGTCAGGTAAAAATTAAACAAGTGTCAAAGTTTAAACAATAGCTAAGTATACAATAATCTCTATTTTATGACAACAAATTTAATGTAATTTGGTCTTACAGCAAAGTTGTATTATTTACCGCCTGACGTTATGACTGATAGAAATGCGTTTTTTAATTAAATATTCTATCATCAGAAATCAAATCACACAACACTTATCTGACCAACTTCTATTTTAATTTGTTCCTATATTTTGTTTTCTTACATTACACTTTACGCGTAAGTACATGTGACAATGCGAACGATATTCATGTCTGTCATCTATACCACATCACCACTTGTGATTGCTACCGTCTATCTAGCTTCATTCTATTACAGATAGTTAAGTATCTAGAAATACTTCGAAAGAGCTCTTATTGTTAATTTAATAATATATCACCGTTTTGCGTTTCCTTATAAATCCTATGCAAGTTTTCTAGCACTTCAGCTAGGCGCCTAGTTTCCACGACTACATTTTTGGTTTCACCTATTTTTTTCGCCTACTTACCAACTGATTCAGATACATTGGCAGGCACTTTGGGCTTATCGAGAATATACAAAAATAGTGCCGAGAGTCTATCAATTGACGTTTAAGTTTTAGAAATTGAAGGTGAGTGGTGAAATAATTTTGATTCTACGCTTCCAAGATTGCAAGAGTTTGAGAATGATCGTTCAACAGAAAAATATGGACTTGAAGCTCTTGAAGTTAGATGTAAGTGCTAAGAGCTTGTCTGAAGTCATGAAGAGCAGCCAAGAGTTGAGGAGCCGTTGGGCGCGCCGAGGGTGAAGTTGTCCAACACCAGGACATCAAGCCGTAGCTGTGAAACGACGTTTAGTGAGTACTTCTTTGTATTTCTTCTGCGGAATCTCCAATTCCGTTCTAAGAATTTGATCAAAGTTACAGGTTTTATACACGCAAATTTATATTTATCTGCTTAAGCATGACAAGTAGTGTTCATAATTTTGAATTGAACACAAGAACGTAGTTTATTATCAAGCCAAATATTTCGCGTAGACTTCAAGACTTTGGACGTATCTTAGGGTTATGTACAGTACATAAATGAAACTTACAGTTCGTCTGGGCAGTTATGTGGTTGTGATGGTCTGTATCCTCCACTGACGAAAGCCCCAACGTCCGCTGCATCTAATTCTGCCAGCGGCGAAGCACCCAAGGTTGCTAATTCCCACAAAGTAACCCCTAAAGACCACTGAGAAGGAAATGTTACTCTATTAGAATCAATAAAGCCTTAACAAAATCACCATTTCCAATTATGATACGTTAAATTTTATAGCTTACCACATCAGATGCTGTAGTGTATTGATTCTGGAGTAGCGATTCTGGCGCCATCCATTTGACTGGTCTATTTTCATTATCACCGAGACAATGGTAGTCATCGGGAAATAGATCCCTGGATAGACCGTTGTCTGTCACTTTCAGTCTCAATTTCTCATCCACTCTGGAATCAAAATTTGTATTAGCATCCTCTTAGTTTTCAAGAATTAAGAAATACATAGCACATAGACATTAATTACTGCAAATTAATGAACAATTATTCAGAAACTGAAACATTGCAACCAAAAAAAATTTAACACAGTCAATCTTTTATAGAAGTTATCAATAATCAAACTCCATCTCAGATAACAACAGTAACTAACATGCAGTTCCTTGCAGCGACATCCGCATGAATGATGCGCTGTACGTGTAAATACGACAGACCGCAGGCCACTTGCGCACCCAGCTCTACTAATTCCCTCGTAGCAGGCGCAGCTTGGTGACCCAGACGACAAGACGTCAGAAATCTGTTCACAAATTACATATAAATGGTCGGATATTGAAACAAGTTACTTAGTATAGTTCTATAAAATCTGTAGTAGATATTATTCGTTTCCTTAAATTAGAAAATTGAAGTAGTAACCATCCGAAGGAAGTAAATAATGTAACAATAAAGGATTTATTTTGTTAATGGTAGCCAGAATTAGGGTTAACAAGCGATTGGAACCAATTTTGAGAATGAAGATACCTTTTAAGATTTGAAGAATGAGAAGCACAGCAATACACTAGTAGAGGTTTCCGCGCCTCCTCAGCACAAGCGGCTATTGGAGCCAATACGTTGTTATGAACGAGCCCACAAAGTCTTAGGCCTTCGGCTACAAGCAATGCTGCTTGCATAGCTGACGCAGCTTCTAGAACAAATGACTGGGTCAAAAAAAAATGGTATTTCGTGTTAATTATCCATCCTCCATAAATAATATACATTGACTAACTGCAGCACATCAACCACAAATTACACTATTTTTTGCAGCTGTTTTAAAAATTGAACCTTTCCTTGTTTTTTTAGCAGATTTAATTCCTAATTTGAGATATTTGGTCATCGATCAATGGTCATACCTGAAACAGTTTTAACTATGACTTCTTCATACGTATCCCCTCGCTTGAACACTCCCTTATAGACTCTTCCAAAAGTACCCTCATGGACTAGTATCTCAAGACGGATGTTGGATCGAGGCGTAGTTAAATACTGCAGCTGTTCCGCTGGATCTGTGATACGATCTTTTGTGATAGTGGTCTGGAAAAGAAGTAAAACGGTTAAATGTTGATCATGCTGTCATGGTAGCTTTAAGTGGTATGACCTACGGATTCAAGCGTCTGTGGGTTAGAGTTTGAGGCCAGGAATCTCTGAATTTTTTGGAACTTATGTGTGAAATTGCATTTGTAATTATAGTAAAGAAAAATACACGTCTGTGAACTTAACTCCCAATCCTTACCCACGGATCTAGCTGTTCCAACCCAAGCCTGAGCTATCAAACTCGAATATGAAAAATCAGTGTGGCGTTATTTTTCAGTAAACAAAACTCACTTAAAAACTATAAGTAATACTAACTAGTCTAATTGATACATAAAAAGCATGATTGAGGAATAGTGATGGTCTAATATTAGGCCAACTTACAAAAGTTGTTATAATAGGAAAGTACTATACGTTTAATTCAAACTAGATCCCTCATGGTTCAAGGTATGTTGTCTCAAAGGCGACCGTTTCATCGTAACCGGTCTCAAGATACATCCTTAGTTAGCAGGTGCTCGGGCATGTAATTTCATTGAACACCGAGCGATGCAGAAAGGTATCGTTAATCGAGTTTACAGATAGATTGGAAAGGTCTTCATATACTGTAATACAATATCATCATCGACATATACACACTGATAGCATTTAGTTTAGTAGTAAACTTATCGGGAGAAATATACTCAAGAGCAAAAATAACGTAACCTTTTCATACAAGGTTCTATGAAAAGTGACCCGTTATATTTGCTCTTGAGTGTAGAAAACAAGAACACGAAAATTTTCGTAGAAATATTATTATTCTAAAGCTAAGATTAATTTAATAATTAAGTAGGTTAATTTTCCAAAAAAATGCATGCAATTGAAATTAATACTCAGAATAATGTAGCTTGGAGTTCCAAGTTTTATTCACTATCATCTATTTAGGATCAATTACTCATACTGCGAAATCTTCCACTGCTCACACTGCACACAGGCCTCCTTACAGAATGAACGAATACAACATTGAAAAATCAAATAAGTAGATTATCATTTCAGAATCACCAGAAACTCAGAAAAACTTTGACAGTCTTTGTTATAGGTATATGAAGTCTGAAACTATAAGATACAGAGCAAATTCATTAACTCCGTCAGAGAATTAACAGCATTTCAACAATCTTTGTGCATTGTTGATACTCCCCTGTTTGCAATCCGGATTCGTTAACGCCTCTCCCTCAGTAAAGAGCACTAATTCAAGTTTCCTGGAGACACCCAGCAGTGCGGCAAATTTACGGACAAAAGGGGATCTCAAATTAAAAATTCTGAGCTAAGCCTAATAATGGGGAAGCATAATTTCAAAAATTTGTGCGGAATTATACTGATTTTTAACAATTTTGCTGTGTCGTTCCCTTAAACCATTTGTTTGTGGTGCAGGCTAAGTAAAAGAAAATCATTTTACTGCCATCTTGTCAAATTATTATTGTATTATTTTACTGCATTATTGCATTTTTTACGGCGTCAAATTTTATTTTAATTTTATTTACTTGATATCAAAACGTCTATACGCAGATTGGATGAGGTTACACGTACAGTACAAAACATTTTCGCTCGTCCTTTATTATCTGGGCAACGAAGGATTGGAATTCCCTGGCTGTCTACGTTGATGACACAATCTGACCGTCTTTAAGTCTAGTATACTAAGTAGACGGACTACTAAGTATAGCATTTACCAAGCAAGATTGCTCGATCATAATTTTCTTTACATAAAAGAAACAAAATCAGTTGTCAACATAAAATCTCAGCATTTTCAAAGCTATAGTATACAACAAGTAAAACTTTTTATTAACACAGTGTAAGTTTCAGGTAGGTAACTTTTCTGACATTAGACGTTATTGACAAACTTTGCCACTTCCTGAGATCAAACTCCGTCTCTATACCTGGAACGGGTATTTATAATTGCATTATTTGTATCACCTGCAGGGAGACGTAACTCATCTTAAATTGGATCCTGAATGAGATAAAGGAGTAATTTTGTTCGCTGCTTGAATGAAAAGGTTGGGAACAAATGAGCTCAACTTGCAGGATTCTCGAGAAAGATTGTATTACATGCTTTTGGTTTCTTTTCATTTATATTTTCGTGTGATTATAACTTGTAATTTTTTCACTTTTACTTTCTTTTGAACTTTAAACAATGGTTTTAAGATGTCGTACCACGTCAGGTTTAATTCAGATTCGTTTATTGCTTTATAATAAAACTAGCTGTTGGTAGCGACTTCGTCTGCACGGAATTCGTTTGTCACTGCCACATGGGAAATAGGAAATTTGCTGAGATAAAAAATATTCTATTTTATTCCTTAATGTTTAAAATACCTTCTTGTAAGATTTCACCATGATTGGCAAAACAGTTTCACCGTGTAGAGTTAACAACCAAACGGACGAGACATAGAGACTGAGTTATTTTCACATTTTTATAATATTAGTACGTTTTGGTATGGATGATACAACGGCACGTGATCGAGAGAACTTTGATTTCTGTATGCTGGAGTGATCAAATGAAAGTCCTGAATAACATTTCCCTCAACTAAACAAAGAAACAACAATCAGGAAGAACTGCCGCAGAATTTTACGACGTGTTACTTTACCACAACTGCTCTGGCAAAACTATCTGATGAAGAAGAGAATAGTATGGCTGTAAATTTATCTGGCAAAGGAAGATATCAAAGTTTTCTAGACATAAGTGCAAAAAGGGCATATGAATGAGGAGTTTACAATTTACCTGTGAAACATGTGTGAGGTTGGAAGCCGCGTAGTAGGACACCCGAGATTCAGGCTTGGCATAAACATGTTCGCTGATGTGCGTCGTCGCGTATGGTGATGGAGATCTTCTACTGCCTGTACAGGACGAGAGGCTAAGTTTTAATCTAACACATGTATATTTCTAAACAATATTGAAAATTAGAATATATGGAAAAATCCAAAAAGTAAAGCTATGGCCGGGAGTCAGAGAATCCGTGATGCGTGTTTTTAAATCTACACCACCCACAGCAGGAGGGTAAACAAGTGTTCGAATTGGTCCATCTGTACAGCTGTCATGTTATTTAATTAGCGCCAAGCGCCATCTGTTTGAATGATTTACGTATCTACGACACAATTACTAAACACCCGTGGTCTACTGCCCACTAGGAACGAGAGATGGCGCTGTTTTTCAATGATAGATTCTATACACATGTAATCAAATTCTAAGTAAAGCTAATGGGCAGAACCTTGTGTAAGACTATCCATCCAGATCGATGCCAGCAGCTTAACGCTGCGGCAGTGCTCGCGCTACTGTGTTTTAACGCGGAGAGTAAGACAACCGCTGAAAACAGTGTCACATGGGTATTTCATCGTAGCCCTAGGCTGGTACTGTAACCCTCTGAGGTTGTGGGTATCCATATGTGGTACACCCTTAACATCAGGAGACCGACTTGCACGTTTTGCCAACCTATCTCATAAAAAGTCGATACGAACAACCTTTTTTTTAATTCTTCATTTTATCGTATATCCACGTGGAGAACTTTTAGCTTTAATTTTGTCATTATCATCATCATCATTATCATATCAGCCATAAGACGTCCACTGTTGGACATAGGCCTCCCCCATAGACCTCCAGTTGCCTCGGTTGGAAGCGGCTTGCATGCACCGTGAACCCGGTGACTTCAACCAGGTCCACCTCGTAGGCGGAAGTCCTACGCTGCGCTGACCGATCCGCGGTCTCCACTCGAGAAACATTCGGTCCCAACGACCATCTGTTCTCCGTGCTATATGGCATGCCCATTGCCACTTCAACGAGCTAATTTGCTATGGCTTAAATTTTGTATGGGAGCGTAATCTTTAGTAATATAAATCTTAACATACCGAATGGGAATTTGTGCAAGCTTGCTATAGTTGCGTAAGAACCAGTGGAGCTGGGTGGTCGACCGAGGGTGTCCAGGCGAAGCAACACATTCTGATGACTGCCATAAGCTGCTGTAGTGTACGATGTGCTGTGACAAAATGATAATAATATCAGATTACATACACAACGCGAATCACGTTTATTATCCCTTACAGGGTAGACACTAAGGTAACAAGACCTAAAGTTCGCTTTTAGCGTGATAGTGGGCGTGTCGTGTATGCGGAAAGGGGAATCAGAAACATCACGATTCTGGAGATATCAGATTACTTATCTCTCACGTAAATGCTTTTCCTGGTAAAGCCTACTAAATCAACTTTCTTCTAGTCTGTAGATATTTCTTAGTGAATACTCAATGATACCTATTGATGCGTTATCCTAAGTATGCCACATCAATAAAAATATAACCAAAACCTGAATAGTTTATTAAAAGTTGGATTACGTATTGGCCGATCTCTAACTGTGTAGACCGAGCAAAAAAACGAATATAACGTCACATCTATAAATTTTATCGGTCAATGTTCATTCTCTCTATATCATTAATTTACATAAATTTAACACAATACTACGAGTAACAAACCCTTTACTATAACTTCTTCTCCTTCGTTGATGATAATAGAGGTAAGAATCATCAAATAACCAAGCAGGCTAAGCATTAACTTTAACAGAAGAACCCAGTAACGCGTCCTGAGATCCTCTAAAACATTAATCTGTTCTCGATCATTAACTCTTAGTACGTCTTTGAATTAATCGCTTCCATTTTTGCGGCTAAATCTGTATAAGCGTGGCCGCCTAAATCTCCATAATAATTAAACTTGGACACATTGAGTGTCTATCTCTGAACCACATCATCAATCAGGCGTAGACAGGGGTCGACCTATATACGTTACGATCTATTGAACTAAATATTCTCGACAGCCATTAAATGACTGGTGTTAGGAAATATAAAGCGAAGAAAACAATGTTACAAGTAGAAGGCTAAGAAGTAAAAATACAACTTTAAATCTTAAGCTATATTATACGTTGATAGACTTTATTTTGTAACACGTGATTAGTACAAAGATACACATCAATTTAGATGATTCTGAGAACGTTACTGTTCAATTATTGCAACACAAATATTCCCTGCATGTGTCGTATTGAAGTTAAAAAAAAAATTACGGCTTAGCTACAGTAATATAACAAGATACAAGAAGATGATGCTTTAGCATCTATCAAAATGTATTTTTCCACGTTCCATTTCCCGGTATTTTGCACGTCTTTAAACAAGTTATATTATGATCACACCATTCTTAAAAAGAACAGGAGTAACTCTAGGTAGACCATTGATGACCTCTAAAAATCTATTAACTACGGGTAGAGTTGACAAATAAATACGAACTTTAATGCATAGAGTGTTTCTATTTTCTTAATGTATTTAAAAATTGCCGTGTTTCGAATAAACATACAAAGCGGCAACTGTCAGATACATTAAGAAACCAGAAGCACTGTATGTAAGTATATCATTTACCTACTTAACCATACACTTTGTGAAAAGATGTGGTATGGTAAAGAAATACTTAGGTAACGCATTTTCCTAATCTCTAGATTACGGGAGCGTGTCAGCCAAGTTCAAAGTAAAAGGAACGGGCGACGCTGCTGTGTGTATATTTACACGAACCATTTCGAGCTATTTGACCCCTTCACAACTCGAAACCTATTAAACCTACATACATGAAATTTGGTACATTTATTTAAACCCCTAAGTTTGCTTAAAATGCAAAATTTTATAAATGTAGCTCAAACAGATACTGATATATTAACGTTCAAAAATCGGCAATTTTGTGACTGACTCACATACTTATATAAAATATTGTTCAAGAAAAGTCGGCATGTAAACTTGATATTTGGCATCAAAGTAGCCTATCAGGTGTATCTACTACCTAAGTTAAGAAACAACAGCATTATTTTCGAAGAAGTTAGTCTCAAGCTAGATGTCTGGCCTATCAAGTATATTCAAAAAGATATTACTTGTCGTACAATACACCTGCGTATTACAAATTTCTTCTTGATTCTATCGATTTCGGCTTATGAATACATTTCACGTGTAATTGAAGATCAGCCCACGCTGGAATTGCTATTCGGATAATCCATACTTTAATTTTATTTAGGACGTATCTATATTACTGTGTGCCATGAATATTTACTGGGGTATGAGGAACATAAATTATTGGTTTCGATTAGGTATGAGCTCATCTCGTTCAATGAACTGCGTAGGTCTGTGTTCGTTTATTTCATTTGGTATTTACGAGATGGCTTTATTACTTATTAACTGTTGCCAGCGACTTCGTCCGTAAAGTATTCGTTTATCGCTATCCCGCGGGAATTTTCCGGGATAAAAAGTAGCCTATGTGCTATTCTAGACTTTTCTCTATCTATGTGCCGAATTTCATCCAGATCCGTTGGGCCGTTCTGGCGTGATTGAGTAACAAACAAACATCCATCCATCCATCCATCCATCCATCCATACTTTTGCATGTATAATATTAGTTAGATTAGATTTGGGTAAGGATACGCCTTGCACCTGCTGTATCTTCTGCGTTATCAATATCGACGAATAACTAAACCTTAGGACAAAGACGAACACACACCTTTCGCGATGCAACAAAGCTGATGTTACCAAGTTAATGTATGCTGCCAAGGTTTTATCTGATGCCAGAAATTTCTTAAAATTAAAGACTTGCGTGAATGTCGAATGACACCGGTTATTAGGTGAACAAACTTTTCTCGTTTTGGAAGTATATTCCAAGGATTTCATTTAATATCCATCAAAAAAGTTTGAAGTAAATCCAATCCGGATTGTTTGTTTTTCTAGTTAAATATCTTCGCGCGTGAGCACACAATCGAGTTTTACTCCAGTTTCGCAGAAGAAATGAGAATTACACTTGAAACATAATATTTTTTTCTCATTAATTTTTACAATTCTGGAAACGAAATTATGCTGGTTTGAATTACTTTCTAAGTTATTTTACCGTACTTACTTTTTTTTTACTAGCGACCCGCCCCGGTTTCGCACGGTATATTATACATGTATTATACATATAAACCTTCCCCTTGATTCACTCTATCTATTAAAAAAAACCGCATCAAAATCCGTTGCGTAGTTTTAAAGATTTAAGCATACATAGGGACATAGGGACATAGGGACAGAGAAAACGACTTTGTTTTATACTATATAGTGATGATGTGGCAGAAGTGTGTTTAGCTGACGATTTTTGAAACTACATCAGAGGTTTCCCACTTTCAACATAAAACTACCGTGAGACTCAATCATAGTTACACAGACAGATAACTCACGTATAAAAGTCGAGTAATGCTCGACATGTTTCGGACTAATTCGTAGTCCTTCCTCCTGGAGCGCTCGCCCCGGTTCAGCAAAAAGAACACTCGTTCGTGGGTATTTATTTCATTTGGTGCAAATTTGGCAGTTTGTTAAAAAAATAAAAATAAAATTGTTTTCAATCACAAACTTAATCTTAATTGACAGTTTGTCATACATGGGTTATAAAAAAAATAAAGGCCATCTTTTAGGAGCCCAAACATGGAAGATATGGACACGCAATGTTTTAAGCGTCATGGTAATGACATTTTGCATGCTTGGTAATGACGATAGCACATGGTAATGACAAATGTTCCTATCTCTAATTACTTTGTACAGTTTTTGACGTATTTCAAAGTACCGAAGTATTTAATGAATTTGGTTATTAAATAAAAGAATGTAAATATTAAACAAATAAATAATAAAATACCAAAATATGAGTAGCATAATGATTTTTTTAGTAGCTTCATATATAGCTCACACATTTGAAATTCTTTGAAGTAGAAAATAATCTGTTTTTCAATAATTTTGTTTTTTTTCTCTTCAAAAGTCAAAAGTTTATTTTGCAAATAGGCCGCCAAGGGCTCTTTTACATGTCTTTTTTTAATCCACCAGCATATTCGGAAAGACGGTCATTATTACTTAATCTGTCTGTACAATAATTGTTAGATTTAATTTTTTCGCGTCTTTTTTTCAGCTACTTATCCGTTTTTTTATTAGCAATTCTTGTTTACTATCTCCTTTTTACTTGGCATATTTATTTACTTCTTCCACTGAAACAGATAAAAAACGTGAAAAATATTTGCGAAAAATACAGAATCAATTAAATTAACAGAAAGTGTGGACAGATATAAAATGGAAAAATATATAAAAGCAAGGTCTTTACAGAATTAAGTGCAGATAGTCATTACCCCATGGTTTAATGACGATGATTCCATAATCATCGTCCTTTCCGTGGGTAAAAAGTCCACGGTAATCAGTGGTAATGACCACCTTGGTAATGACAAATCCAGCTATTTTCACTTTAGCATGTACCTTATTAGTTATTCCAAAATGTTTTATTGATTACGTTATAATCAATCGGTTAGGCTATACGATAAAATATGATAAATATAAACAATTCATGTACTTACCGAGGAATGAGACCCAAGGGAATGACAATATTATTGTGACAAAAACCACGGTACGACTTTGTAAAAAAGAAATAAATTCTTAATTTTGCTTTGCGCGTCGTGGGCTCATTCTGCCTTCTGAATGGTGACAGGAGGCACGCGGGGGGAGCGGCGGGGGTTGTGCAGAACTGTTCAGTGCAGAGCTATATGTCGCGTTACGTTGTGCCACGGTGATGATGAGTTAAACAGGAACCAAAATGTACGATGTTGCTGTTCCGTTTTATATGATGCGTTTTAATTTGTGCAATCAATATTGTATGATATAACTATTAAACTTTTTAGGGAAATAGTAGCTTCAGCCGTAAACGTCAGTTAAATGGAACTTTTTGCAGAAGTTTTACCGAAAATTGGAAAGCGGACACCCCTTGGTAGTGACATTTTGGCCCTTTTGAACGAAATAACTTTCACATTACTTTATATATCAAAAATTTAAAAGAAGCGGCCGTTAGAAATCATTCCTTATTACAAGATACTTTTACACACGGTAAACATCCATCATCATTTGGATGGTGATATTGTCGCGGACAGCCGATTTACACCAAATGAAATAAATACCCTCGTGTCCGTTTCGCTGCCTTAACGTGAGTTATCCGTTCGTGTAACTAATACAATTACGAGTATCAGAGGTATAAAATCTCTGTACCTAGAGTACCTACCTACTCATAGTCTGGTTAATATAATTATTAACTTTGAACTTGGCTGTCACGATCCCGCGTGTCTAGATTTAGAGCTGTACTTAATTACTCTACTCGAAATCCAAATTCAACACATTTTTACCGGTTTCGAGAACTAACTTTGATTTCTATTTTTTGTTCTCTCGTTATAATTAAGTTGTTTTTTCAAATTTCTTCTATTTCTATATTAAATTAAGATGACTAGTACCTTCGAGTACCTTCGAAAATAAACTTATAAAATTATGTAATTCTGAACGGCAGCCAATTACTTCAAAAACACTAATTTCCGGTTAACCTTCTCAAACGGTTTATTCAAATTGAGTTCAAAGGAGGAATAATTTCCGCGGAGCTCTTTACAAAATTCACCTTGTTTTAGGAAAATAAAAATTCTTAAATGTCTAAGTAGGTACCTGATGGGATGCCTCATTGTTTATAATTATTTGCAAATCACACTAAATTAACAAAATTCATTTTCGGTTTCAATTTTGGAAAATTCCGGCGTTACATTCTTCTGTAACTTTGGTTTCTGCGGAAAATCTGCAAAAACTAGAATTGTTATCAAAATCGGGTTCATGAGCTCTGTTTGGGTCATTACCATAAAGTCATTAGTGATCCATGACCCTCAAAATGAGCTTCTGATCCTAGTCTCTCTAATTCATGGTCCGTTAAAATTCATTTCCATGTCAAAACAAAACCTAAGAATAATTTAAACAACTTTATGTTCAACTCACAATGTAATAAAATACAAATACTCCATTTCCTACAACATGAAATTGAACAATCAATAAACAACAGCAATGAGTGTTAAAGCAAGGGAAATGACACTAGCTGAATAAACGTGTTTTTTATGACTTTATTATTACCGGAATCGGTGTTTTTATGCTCCAATAAACGAATTGAACGACAATAAACTGAAACTAGACGCCCGCCGTAGAATAACATAAACTGTACATTTTTATGTTCAAGACAGTATTTAATAATAACCGAATTTAACAAGTTATATACATAAAAATTAAAAAAAACCACCCACCCATTAATCGGGTAATAATATAGAAGTTACCAGTTGTTTCCCTTCCTCCGCAGTTGATAAAAGCCCATCGAGGGAATGAGCGAAAATGCTAAGCATCATGTTATAGGCGATGCGGCTAGCAACCATTTGATTCCCATTTCCACCTATACGCTCATCATCATCGTCATCATCATGTCAGCCGAAAGACGGCCACTGCTGGACATAGGCCTCCCCCAAGGCTCTCCACTCAGACCGGTCTTGTGCTTTCCTTATCCACCGCGATCCCGCGATCTTAATCAGGATAGTCTTGTTGGAGGCCTACCGACAGCTCGTCTCCTGGTCCGCGGACGCCATTCGAGAACCCTCCGACCCCATTGGCTTATTAGACCTGTGACCAATGTGCCCCGCCCACTGCTACTTCAGTTTCACAATTCTTCGGGCTAGGTCGGTAACCTTAAGTCTACTGCGATATCATCATTTCTGATTCTATCCCGCAGAGTAACCCTCACGAGGCCCATCGTTAGCGCCCATGTCTCAGATCCGAAGGTCATCACTGGCAACACACACTGGTCAAAGACTTATACGCTCACAGTCACGCTACACGTAGCCTTTTAGTCTTGTTTCCTAGACTGTCAACCCCGTAAGTGATACAGACGTGATTAATATGTATTAGAACCTTACGTCAATCGACGTCCATTGTAGCATTTAAGACAACGATCACCTCGCACAGCTTTCCCAGTTACTTACTGTATAGAGTCATGGTGGCGTGCCTTGCCCCCGCGCCGGTATAGCGTGCCTGCCGCCGTCGCAGCTGCTAGCAGCGCAAGCGCAGCCGCTGCACACCCCCCTGCTGCAAACGCGACGCCACTCGATCCTCGAGACGCGTCGCCAGCCAGCATGGCCGTCTCGTTGTGGGTTACTATTGTCGATAAGCCTGGTAAAAAAAAGAGAGAAGACTATTATAATAATCGCTAAAATTAAGCAACGAAATGGCAAGCTTATGGTAGTAGGAAGCCAGGACGACCTCGAACCACATGGAGATGGTCGGTCGAGAAGAAGATTGTTCTCATAATTACAACACAACGGATAACTCACGTATAATAGCCGAAGAATTGCTCCGACAATTGTTTCGGACTATTTCGAAGCCCTTCATCAGGGAGCGCTCACCAAACAAACGGCCAAACGGTGAGTGTGAGCGAACCTTTACAAAGTGACGTGATCAGTGTTGTGTGCTGCCCTACTTTAGACTATGATAAAAATGACGATAAAAATGAGGGTAGTTGTGCGCCGATGTCAGCTGCGCCGAGTAGCCGCGCGAGCAGAGCGTTGGCGCGCAGTGTTCGTTTCGCTGCCGCCGGGGCGAGCGCTCCCTGATGAAGGGCTTCGAAATAGTCCGAAAAAATTGTCGGAGCAATTCTTCGGCTTTTATACGTGAGTTATCCGTTGTGTTGTAATTATTTGTGAGTCTCACGGTAGTTTCATGTTGAAAGATTGTTCTCAGTCGGGTACAGCTGGCAAGAACTGGGTACACGTAGCTTTAATATCTTGCTCATTTTATCGCCTCTGTAATATTCGCAAACAAACATCCTTCATCAAATTGTCTCTTCTACATCCGTTACAGCTACAGTACGCTAACCTTGAACTCAATCCCAAGTTCACTGATCCACCAGAAAAACCTTGCGGCCTTAATGATGCCACTAACAAGCAATATTAGTTTACGTACACTCTAATTTGCTGGATAACGTTTACGTTAAATTTAATTAACTTTGCCACTTCCAGTCTAATGTGGAGAGGCTCTCGGAGCATTCTCTAAATCGGGACGGTGTGTATGACTTTCACGTTTCTGAGAAACCAAACGTGTACCTACTACTTTTAACCAATTTGTTCGTAGAAATCCTTTTTAGATTAATGTTATAAGATCCGAATCCTACTAAATGAAATATAAAGGATAATAGAAAAAGTTTTGTAAGGGGAGAGCGCGAAATGACAATATAATGAGGCAGGTACGGCGCCGTTTATTAAATGTTGACGTTGAAGCACCTTTAGAAAGTTTTAATATCAGCGGAGGTAAAGACAAACTGGCCATACTGCAAACGAAAATTGAATAACTAACTATACCAGGGGAACCTATCACAAAAAGAATCAACGATATTTCACATGTCCATAAAAATTAAGGATAGGTGATATTAATATTCCAAAAAAAAATTGAACTTCCTTTTTTCATTGTTTTAGGTTATAGTTACATTATGAAACTGGCAGGGATGTTCAGACCGACTCAACCTTATGAGTTTGTGGAATATTGTTGAGGAAGTAATGATTTTTGTGAAACCCGGTAGAACTATACAAGATAAAATAAAATAGCCAAGATAGCCAGAGAAAGCCAATTACACGACCAACTAATAATATGCATACTTACTTCTAATCAATGTAAAGAATAATTTAACAGTTCAAATAACATAATTCGAATGAAAATATTAAGTATGAATCGTTAATGAAATCACGCACGCACGATCGACCTTTAGAATAATGGTCCTAATATTGTTCTGACATGTTTGGTTATTCCCATCGTGTCGGAGTAAATAAACAGGGTTTAGGCGCACGATTATACAAGTATAATTGACGGCAAAGAAAGATCATCCTACTCAGTGGCGTAGATAGGCAACCTGTCCCTGAGTATTTTAAAGTATGGCTTGAAAGTATCACTTGAAATTGGTAAAACTCTGTGTATTGTAGCAGAACTACAGTGTTCAAGTAAAATTTTTGAAGATGTTGATAGATAATGTTAACAAAAACATAAGAAGCATTAATTATACTGAAGTACCTCCTTAAGATTATTTTTAGTTAGGATTGCGAAGACACTCTATTTTCAAGAAGGTGCTTTTAAATGCGAATAAAATTCTCTTCTTTTTTTGTTTCTTTCAGGTATGTGTGGTGTTAATATCTAATTATGAATGCTTTTCAATATCTCACAAAAATAATATGATAAACTTCCTATTATACACTAGCGTTCATTCGCCCGAAGTTGCTATCAAGTAATTTGAAATTTCCCTCCCTCGAAAATAACTTGGTTCAACTAAATTTTCATTATTTAAGAGGATATTACTGAATCACTTTGCGGAAACAATTTAAAAGTAATCTTTCTCCTGGAGTGAAAATCTTGACACCATTTTTGTAGAAGAGAGTTTTAAATGGGGCAAGTTATTAAAACTCATAAAATAGACGACAACAAAGAAGAATGTGTGACAGAAATCATTGTTGCATATAACCTTTAAAACGCATTTAGACTATTTAGAGTCGCAGTCGCAAAACAAAACCATTTGATTTGAAATTTGTCACGTAAACTCTTCGAAATTCTTAAGTACACGGAAAAGAAACGGAAAATTTACAAGTCAAATAAAAGCACAATAGAACAATCGATACTTCGTTGTAAACACGTTAAGAAGGGGGTCGTCCCTATGTCTTGATCCCTCTGAATGTTGCGACGGGGGATACAAGGGAGAGTATTTATGAAGTGAGTAAATTGGAGGATGATTTGATAACTGGCCAATGAGATGCGAGAAGTTACTTGACGTTTCAAATCTTAAATTTCGTAATTTACAGTTATACCTTCACCATATCTGTTTGTTTGTGTACTGTTCGCAGTTAGCATTTAAAAGTTGGAACATTTTTAATTTTTTTATTCCGTATCTTCCTTCCCTCCTTCTTAAACCTTCCACAAAATATATCGTTTTCGTACCTACATATAAACTACTAGCAGCCCGTCCCGGCTTCGCACGGGGTAGACAATTATTTATTTTTGGAAATTTGGATATAAAACACTTTTTTTCACAAATATTTTTATTTGCATTTTCATTTATGTTTAAAATGAAAAAAGTTGTTGTAGTGACATAACTACAATAGTTAGACATATGCTACCGCGGAGTTTTTTGTAGACATTATGATGTTCTTTAATATTGTTATACATTATTTTGTTCTATCGCTAATAGTTTCGGCAGCACATTCGACGAAAGACATTTTAAGACTCATTTTTCTACACCTTCGGTTACATTGTTCAAATTTTACCAAGGATCTCTAATTTTTTTCAAAATGAAATGTAGCCTATGTCAAATTGGAAGAATGTAGCATTCTATTGGTGAAAGAATTTTTTAAATCGGCCCAGTTCTTTTTGAGCCTATTCATTACAAACATACAAAAATAGGTACAAATCTTTCCTCTTTATAATATTAGTGTAGATGTAGATGTAGATATCCACTTTGTGATTTACTAGACGTTGGCAAATAAACATTGTAAGCCTGCTCGAAAACACACCAATTCGTAATTTCATACCGGAAATAATATGACTCATCTGGAACTAACTTTGCGAAAAAACACTTCCTTATTTGACAAATATAACACCGCATTTATCTTTGAGAATGACAAAACTTTGATAGTGGTACAGAATAATGCAGTATCTACCCCCTATCCTCGATGTTGCCAAGTAGATTTATAGTTATTATTATTGCCAGGGAAAGTGTAGGAAACTTTAACAAATTGTTCCCGGTTTTATATTGGTTGTAAAATAATTTATTGGAGAGGGAAATGTCTCTCAATGCTTTTGAACTGGGGTTTCGTTCATTTATGGTTATTTCTTATCGGCTGATAAAACTGCGGGTCGTTAGGCATTTGTTTAAGGCGACTAACCTTTCAAACAGATCTTGTTTCTTTTGAACACCAGTCTGACGTCTTTATGGTTGCGGTCTGGCGCTGAGATGTTGAGCTGCATCGTCACTAGGATCTCGGCGCTCCTGCTGCCCGTGCACGGTAATCGGACCCTGGTGAAAAATATTACTAGTAAAAATAATTTAACGCTAGATGCCAAGAAATAAAATATTATAGTTAAGTGAACATTACAATGCTTAGGTAGTTTAGCTACCTGAAAGCCTGTAACGTGATAGGCACCACTCCTTTTTCGGAGATGTTGACTTGAGGAGGCAGCATCGCCCCTCGGCTCTCGTAGTCTATACCCATAACATACGGCAACTGTAACAAATACAATTATTAAAAACAGAATCATTAACGGAACTTCTACTATGCACAATCAGCAACACAACGAGCGATTCGCTAGATTGTAATACATTGCGTGAGCTGCTATTCACTGGTTGTATACGTGCCGGCACGTAAGTCTAGCGATGAAGAGTCACACGGAGGCCATCTACGCACCCACGGATACCGTAATTAATACAAAACTTCTGCGCATACAAGGTCAGATTAGACTTAGTGCCGGCAGTTATACGGTTCGTGTTTTAAACGTGCAATGAACAGAAAAAGCGTTCGATGCGCCGCCGGTAATGTAGTGACGGTAAAGCCGATTGCCTAAGCATTCTTATCTACTTGTTTTTTTTTTATATTTTGAAATCACTGCGTTTCAGTGAACCAAAAACATTTACTATTAGCTTGAAAATGTTAAATATACTCGTCAAGTAAGATATTTTATAAATCTTTGAAAATGCAGTATTAAAATATAAAGTTAAAATACGTCTATACACAATGAAGTTGACACTACATCCAGCCTTTTCAGCGCTGCAACGTTCTCGTTAGAATGTGAAAAACGAATACTTAATACGGCCTTTTGTTTTCTGAAATTAAATTGCTTTCAAGCCAAATTGGAAACACGGGAAGTCCCTACAATTACGGCCTTTGGAACCGAGCGTTTGTCTGAATCCAAAAACAAATGCAAACGGTGAATAGTGTCGTTAGTGAAGTTTGAGCGCCATTGGAATTATTCCATAAAAAAGTGAGGTGAAAAAGTCACGTGCAGAAATGTGGAAATAACTGTCATGCAATTTTTATATAAATGGAGATTTATTATTTCACTTTAATTAATTTCACGCTGTGCATTTCGATTGCGAGTGTACTTAAGTGTTAAAATGGTAGCGTTATATTTTTCAGAATAGTGCTTTTAATTAGCTTGTTTGAACAGAACTTGCGTTTCTTTTTAAATATTTAATATACACATGCCTTACGGTAAAATTTAAAATTTTAAAATATGTTTTTTTCTGCATGATTTCTTTTTTTAAACGAATTTAACGCGCTACTTAAGCTACACAATTGGCTGAAAATATCCATAGTGATATATTTAGACTAGATAAGTAAACAAAAAGTTGAGACTAGGTCGGTGTCAATGACCCACGGTACCTACAAAATTCATGCCACTCACCGGTTTCCTGCCCAGCGATTGCCACATAAACTCGAGGTCAGCAATATGGGCTGGCACAGGTACTATGAAGCCCGTGGCATAGGTGTTGACTATTCCATCCCGCACGTAGAAAAGCTCGGCGTCCAATCCTGAGCGACAAAAATAATTGACAGTTAAAAAAGAAGTTTTTAAACAGATGTTTAGGGTAAAGGCCATCGTGCGAAGAGTTCCGAAAAAGCATGGTCCGCTATCCATGAATCAAAAATTTTATTTCCTTTTCGATTTTTGTATTTATTTTACACAAATCACGTCTTTACGTATAAGGTAAGATAAGGTAAGATAAGATAAGGTAAGATAAGATAAGATAGGATAATTTTTATACCTTATTTAACCCCTGACTCAAAAAGAGTGGTGTTATAAGTTTGACGTGGATCTCTCTCTTTCTCTGTGTGTGTGTATGTGTGTGTTTGTCTGTTCGTGGCATCGTACAGGTGGCGGCAAATAAGTAAAATGTGGAGGGGATATGCGCAGTATGAAAATAAGTTTTTCTCAAAGATGCAATGAAATGTTAACCTTACGTTCCAAATAATAGGCCAGGACGTATCACGTTGCGGGCGCGGTTGGACAAGTGGTATGTAATGGATTTTCATACAAAATGGCTGGCCTTGGCCTGCAAAGCGATCGTGTTTTGTTTTGTGGTGGTCGTCGTCGTGCGCGGGGCGCGCTGCTGGAGGACACGCACGTGGAGGATATGCACCTGCTGCTGCTCGGCCGCTGCCTAATGCACGCGCTAGCGGCAACATTCTAAGAGTTTTTTGGATTTTATTTATTTATTTCATTGCATGTTTGAGAAAAGCACTATACAAGCCTCGGCGTGAAAGAACTTGCAGCCGTCGTACTCCTATCCGGCCTCGCAAAGCTCGGCCGTCTATATACATTACTCAGCCTGCAAGCCTTTCTTTCCCGGCCTCTGCAGTAATGTACTATTACTTCCTTTTCGATTTTTGTATTTATTTTACACAAATCACGTCTTTACGTATACCTTATTTAACCCCTGACGCAAAAAGAGTGGTGTTATAAGTTTGACGTGGATCTCTCTCTCTTTCTCTGTGTGTGTATGTGTGTGTTTGTCTGTTCGTGGCATCGTACAGGTGGCGGCAAATAAGTAAAACGTGGAGGGGATATGCGCCGTATGAAAATGAGTTTTACCTGTAGCTCGATATCGATGCGTTTTTTTTCATTCGAAAGCCAGTTCCCTTGCGGTGGTTCTTAGCTATGTTTAATAAAAATCGGTGCAGCAGTTTGAAGACTATCAGCTTTTTTTTCCAAAATGATGTCAGGCATTTTTGGCATATAATTGTTTTTCTATTTATTTACGTACTCGATTGATGCGTGGGAGGTTTTTTAAATAATTTTAATATTGTTACGGTTTATTAAACGACGCTGGAAACTAGAACTCATGGAAAAATCCGAAAAGTAAAGCTGTCTACTCTGCAAAGGGCTAGGGCCAGCTCTACCCCTGCCCTGTATTCATCATTCAAAAGCAAAATAGTGTTAGATAATTGTGTGTCCCTAAGGAACCGTTAGGGATGCGCCCTGTGTTCGTGCGAATTAGAATAATAAGATTTCCTACTCATTTGAAATATTGAGCATTGAAAAAGCTTTTCGGCGTAACTTAGTTTCATCTAAAGTGCATTTTTGCATAATTGAACTGATGATCGGAAAATTTAAGTTTTCGCATTGAAAATAGCGTTTTAAGCCTATCGTGTTAAGGAATGTAGTTGACTGAAAAAAATTAGGTAACGTTACCGTCTGTAGGATTCTACGGGTGAATGAGTAGCGCTGATAACTATGTTAATACTAGCTGTTGCCCGTGACTTTTATCATCATCATCAGTCCGAAGACGTCCACTTGTTGAACATAGGCCTCCCCCTTAGCACGCCATAATAGACGACAACTCGCCACCTGCATCCACCGGTTTCTCGCAACTTTCGTAACTTCGGTCCACCTTGTGGGAGGCCTTATACATAAATCACGTCTATATCTCTTACGGGCCAGACAGAGCCGAGAGGTCTTAGACAGAGCCTACACACCAAACAACACACCTGACAACACACCTGGTAACAAGACCTGAACTGCAGCGATTGCTACATCTGATCGGCCAGCTTAAAGTCAAGTCATGCAGGGCACTAGAGTTGGGCTATCAAATGTTATCCTACTAATATTATAAATGCGAAAGTTTGTGACGATGTGAGTGAGTGAGTGAGTGTGTATGTTTGTTCCTTCTTCACGCTAAAACGACCGGACGGATTTGGATAAAATTTAGTACGAAGATAGCTGGTACCCTAGATTAAAACATAGGCTACTTTTTATCCCGAAAAATTATATAGTTCCCGCGGGATAGCGATAATCATATCAATTGCTAATTCTACGCGGACGAAGTCGCGAGCAGAAGCTAGTAATCGATATCGATAAACTAATTTGTGTAATATATAAATATTTAGATCAAAAACAATTATGAATACTGTCTCTATTAAACGACTTTTGTATGGAATGTGCCTAAACAGCGGGAAATTATAATTATTCAAATGTTTGACTCTCACGCCTTCATCAATATTCTGAAGTCAGCGATTTCAATTTTACATTTCATCATACACTCTGATGCATTCCATTTTGTTTGAGCCCAATTCATTACCATGCAATGCGACACATCCATCTCTTTTGACATTCGATTCAGAATTACAAATTCTCATTCAGTCACACCCTGTACCTATACGAGTTATTCGATAGCTTCTAATTTCCATTTTTTCGTACTAGCTCGTGCCCGTGACTTCGTCCCATAAAACAGCTTATCCTGTAGGAATTTCACGACGTTTGTTTTTACTCTTTGTCGGCCATGGAGGGATATTTAATTAAATAAATAAATATTAGGGAACAATTCACACAAATTGACCTAGTCCCAAAGTAAGCGCTAGTAAGGCTTGTATTATGGGTACTAATCAACGATATACGTACTTATATTTGACGACCGGATAGCCTAGTGGTTAGTGACCCTGACTATGAAGCTAGAGGTCCCGGGTTTGAATCCCGGTAGGGGCAGACATTTGTATGATGAATACGAATGTTTGTGCCCGAGTCATGGATGTTGTATGTGTTTAAGCATGTATTTACCTACATTATATAAGTATGTTTATCCGTTGCCTGGTACCCATAGTACAAGCCTTGTGCTTAGTTTGGGACTGGGTCAATTGGTGTAATTTGTCCCATGATATTTATTTATTTATTTATTTATTTATAGAGAAATTCATACTTAAATAGATAGAAACATCCATGACTCAGGAACAAATATTCGCGCTCATCACACAAATATTTGCCCTTACCAGGATTCGAACCCGGGACGCTTGCTTCGCAGGCAGGGTCACTAGTCACTCCAACTAGGCCAAACGAGTCGTCAAAACGTCATCAATTTATATAGATTTTAAAGTGTTTGTCAGTTTGAAATGTGGTAAACTGGGCCAATTTAAATGGATTGTTATAAAGTAAACCTAACGTAACTTAACCAATCTATAAATTACACTATCAAGAAAGTTCGTCTAGCTGGCTGATAGTTTCATCAAAAATTGCTTTATGTAATTTTTACCCATTATACCTTTCAAAATTTATGAATTTTGACCCATTATACATTTCAAACCTCGTGTATTTTCGCTACTTATCACGCTAACCTTTTTTTTAACCCCCTCACTCATAAACGCTCTATAGGCTTCTGCTAAGTTAGCGATCGTTAGTCCTCATCTGTCACTTTGACGATTACCTTTCACAGATAAGGTTAAACGATTGCTAAGTTAGCAGAAGCTTATAGAGCGTTTATGAATAAGGGAGTAAATCTTTCCCACCCTAAACCAACAGATTCCGTCATCCTATCAAGTATTCACGGCGTCACAGTGAGCCGAAATGGTCCGAATATGAAGCGACACTCAGATCAATTGATGAATCACCCCTAACTGTATCAGCTTTCGGAGCACCCTATGTTGATCAAAGGGGCGACATTAGATTGACTTATTTCTGAACGATTCGGTACGAAAAGATGAAGTAACTTTTTTTATTGTAAGTAACGAATTCGTATTTTTTTTTATTAGTTAGTTGTTACAAGCTTACATGTAACTACCTACGTCTGTTATTATTAATAAACATAAATACGAAAGTTATGGTATTCGAAAAAGACGATAGCATGACAGAATGTTTGATTATGATTGCGGGTGAGAAAGTAGAACAGGTAAAAGAGTTTGTGTATCTGGGCTCGGCTTTTACGACAGATGGAAAGTGTGAAAGAGATATTGAAAGAAGAGTGAATACAGGAAACATGGTCAATGGAGCGCTGCGCGCTTCGTTCAAGAATACACTAGATGTCAGGTCGACGCAAAAACTACGCCTCGACAAATAACGCCTCACTTGTGGGTGAGCCTCTATTTTGTTTAGTCCCATCCAAACACCGCCAATGTAAACACGTTTCAGAATGCCGCAGTGTGCGTTCATAAACTGCAAAAATAATTACCGTAAAAGCAATTTATCTTGACGTTTCTCTCTTTCGGCAGAATAATGCATACTTTAAGCTTTAAAACAACAAATAATATGAAAATTCGAGCAAAATGACCCATTCTAAAAGTAAGCGCGTGTTTGGCCAAGGTTGGGCCAATACACACGCGCCAACTTATGTTTAACAGAACAGTAGATGCATGGAGTAGATTTTTATAGTAAGAATTTTAATTTTTTATATCATATTACCAGAACTAAAAAATGCTATAGCACTGCCTTCGATCAACAATATTGCCGTTAATTGCAGATTCACGTCAAACACGAATATAATATTAGCAGTGCCCTTACAGGGTTTGATCTTGTATCCTGGTATCTTGCATCAAAGCTAATGCCTATGCTGTCTTGTCTTGTCTTGCCTAAAACAATACCTACATTAAAATAAGTAAGTATTAATCCTAGCTAAAATACATAAATATTGGCGTCTACCTCTTTTCACAGGGAATACTTACAATGGTTTAATCAGATCATAGCATAGTGAGTGTTAAAAATTTGAAATGTTGTCAATTTGATTAAATAAATAAATAAATAAATACATAAAAATAAATTTGTTGGGACAAATTACACCATTGACCCAGTCCCAAACTAAGCAAAGCTAAATGTAGGTAATTTTGAATTTTGATATTTACTAATCACTTAATTTACTTAACTGTCTATAAGAACATTTCATTTCATATCAATATTTGTATTTGTAAATTAGTTTGTGTTATAAATTTCTGTCAAATAAAAAATGTCTGTCGTATATAATTGCGACTCCATTGTTACCCTGTTCCTAGAATTACATCTTTTTAAAACGAAGGTGGTTCTTTTATTTATCGAACGCTTACCGTCGTCTCGTTTTATCTATTTGGATCTTTGTTGCTTAGACTTAAGGGTATTTATGTATAAATACATACATACACAAATCACGTCTTTATCCCTTACGGGGTAGACAGAGCCTAAGGTGACAAGACCTACAGGCCAAGTTTAGCAAGATTGTGGGCGTATAGATGGAAAATGGAATCAAAATAATGATGGGTTGCTAGCCGCATCGCCTATCGCCCTTGATGGACTTTTACCATCTGCGCGGGAAGAGAAGCAACTGGTACATTCAATTTTTTTTCTTTGCTCCCAGACCAGCACGGAAGAATTATTAGGCAGCAGTACATTAATTAAGAGTAAGTCTTAATATAGATGGATAGTAATATTAGTAATCTATATTTTTAAAGGCTATTTGGTAATTCCATTTACCTATCGTAAACCGGGACTTTGATTTAGGTACGGTTTGACTTTAAAAAGTAGTTGTAATGACGAAATCAATAATTTTTATTAGCGATTACTGCTTCCAATAATTGATGTCTTCATCAATCGCCTTTGTGTATAATATAATAATATATGACTAACATTCACCGCATGTGGACAATATAGATTTTATAGCAATTAAAAAAAAAACAAAGTAGCCCCAAAATTATAAAAGTCACCCCGGTTAACGGTATATATTTATAATTTACTCTTAATGTACAGCCGCCTAATTAATAGACGTTTACATGTTAGTAAGCTTTTAAAAAAAATATACGAGCTCGCTACTTACACCCACGTCCCATGACGCCCACGTGATTCTCATTGTTAAATAAGTACCACGTAGGCGTTATTACGCGTCATACAATTCAATACAAATATCTTTATTGAATACTGTTAGAGTCATTAAGTGGTAAACAAGTGACGTCACGCGACTGGTCTTTTAAGAGGCTGACAACACCTAATTTTGTTGAAATTGATGTTATTTAAGCACTTTTTAAAGAAAAACTACACATTAAATCTCTCTTTCGCGATATCTTCTCGTCCAAAATCCCGCAGTGCCTGAAGACGAGAGTCTATAATCAGTGCGTGTTGCCAGTGATGACTTATGGCTCTGAGACGTGGTCTTTGACTCCTGGCCTATTGGAAAGGCTCAGAGTCGCTCAACGAGCTATGGAGAGAGCTACGTTGAAGTGGCAATGGGCAGGCCACATCGCTCGTAGAACAGACAACCGTTGGGGGAGAAAAGTTCTCGAGTGGCAACAACACAAAATAAATACAAAAAAATAATACCTATGTTAATTTTCATCATATTTCAAACACGCTGGACGGACTTGATATACAATTGAACAAAATCGGCTCAATAGAATATAATTGCAAAGATTGGTTTTAAAATCATCATTAAATTAAAACATATTCATACCTAAACGGCTAACGAATCATATTTCACAAATAATCCATACTTTTTTTTATTTCTTATTATTTGTGTCTTATTTGCAAGATTTAAGACGCGCGCCAAGCTGCCGAAATAGTTTCTTCTCTTTCACTAACAGGCACGCGAACCGTATGTGTGAAGTGCTGTTGACAGCGCCTTAAATACCCGCCTCTTGCAGTGCGGGGCTTCTTTTTACCAGTAGCAACACTGGACGACGCCGCCATCTTAAGTGATGATGTTTGACAGTGACCGTACGTCACTTACGTCAAGCAGATTCCCTCCAACGGGAGGAGGAATTGGGATTGTTCATTTTTTTACAACATACCCTGATTTGAAAACCATAGGGCTTGCAAACTGTTTTATCTTACTGGCGTTCAAAAATACTCAAGGATTACGGATATTTTGCAAAAAAATTGTTTGACCTTTATTCGACCTTACCGAGCGGCTGTTGGTAGTTCTATGATATGTGCCAAAAAATAAATCGGCAATTATCTAGTTTGTCTATTATATCTATATGTCAACTAGTTATCAGTGTCACCCAATGTCAGTAAAGTAAATATTGTTTTGTTGAAAACTTAAAATTGTCGGTCGATTTAAAACGAAATAATGGAAGTTACAGAAAAAATGCTTCGTTCCAACCTGAAATAATGACTCTAAAACAGCTCCAAAACAATAGTTCGCACGCATCCGAGCAGATTTAAGAGAAAAGTGGTGTCGCGAAGTAAATGTTGAATACTTCAAAGTTTATAAAGTACATAATATTGTTGCGAGGATCATTTCGATGTAAGTAAGTAGGTACCAAAACACAATGCCACATACTTCCACATTCATAAATTTTCAACTCATTATAACCATGATCAGGATTTAACGCAACATACACAATAAGTTTGTAGGTAAACCAAAGGTAAACAGTATATTTGACATTGAGATGACAGTCACAAAAGTTATGACAGCTATTTTTTTTTAATTTCCAAAGGATTGTGGGAAAATTGCCTATTTCAGCCGCCGTATATAATTTACGAAAAGACGTATCTGATTTTTTTAACCAATTATATTAATTAAATTAAGCCATGAAATGATAAAATAAATTCAAATTAGTTTCTTAAAGTGCTCCATATTTTCTAAAAAATATATAAAAAGGGGGGGTTAAAAAAAATAACAATCCCAATCGAGGCGTAATCGACGCCAAAGAAGCATCGTCTCGGTCACCGTGCTGTATGAGAGATCTTGTGTTGCTTTTTCTTTCTGTTGATGTGTGATTCTGACTGAATTGTGTGTTCCATCATGCTGGGGACTTGGTTGGAATTGTTTGCCTTTGTTACTTTTTGTGAGTTATTTGTGAGACCGCTTGGATACAATTCGTTACTGGAGTCCTGTGTATTTAATAAAATAAGGGCATCTAGCCCAATAATACCTTTATGGGACAATAGATGTCACTTGATGGTAAATGAACATCATTACCCATTGACACCCACAACGCTAAAGGATTACAAATAAGTTACCAGCCAGAGGGCTAAGATAGAATATTACTATCACACTCCGGACTATATCATCATCTGCAGCCTATAATAAGTCCCACTGCTGGGCACGAGCCTCCTCTCAGAATGAGAGGGCTTGGGTGATAGTTCCCACGCGGACCCAGTGCGGATTGGGAACTTCACACACACTATTGAATTGCTTGGGCAAATGTGTGAAGGGTTCCTCGCGATGTTTTCCTTCACCGAAAAAGTAATGGAAAACATCAAATGTAATTTCGCAAATAAATTCCGAAAAACCCAGAGGTGCGAGTCTGGGTTCGAACCCAGCTCTGCTTAAGAAGCCATAGGCTACCATGGCTACTTGGGAAATTATCACAAACTTAATAACATAGTACCTATTACGCGACAGGATACTTGGTAGCGTTTAAAACACTAGTACCTACTCAATTAGTGGTAATAATACAAAAAAATATCCCGCAATATATTTTCCACCAAAGTGTTTTGTTCCACTGCTTTTGATCATTCCTTCCCTCATTAGTCCAAAACAATCTCAGACATCCGAAACACAATTCTTGTACACAAATACAGTTAATTTCATATTACTTTGCGTAACACCTTTATGAAATGCAACACTGTCTCATTAGTGGAACCTCGCCGCGGAACTTTGGTCTCAGCCCCAAAGTTATTAAAGCGAAAATGGTCTGTACAGGATTCTGTATTAACGCCTTTGACTCATTAATACAAAGGAATGGCTCCAGGGTTCCGTATTGTCATTAGTGCGTTTTAATAATTACATACGAGCTGTCACTAGTGGAATATAAACTAAATATAATTTTCATAATAATTTGGGGAATGTTTTTATTGTATGACGGATTTCAGCAGTTTATAACAAGCTTTAGATGTCTAGAGATCAAGTGAATTGTTCCACAAAAACATCGTTTGACAAAGTTTTACCTTAAAACAGATTTTCTGCTAACTATGTTTCCGATGTATCTTTTTCAAAATTTTGATTTCTTTTTTCGACGGGAACAATTTATACTAACTCGGGAAGTCAACAAAAATCTTAAACCTTATCGCGTGAATAGATCGGTTTTTTTTTTTAACTTTTTCGAACGGTCGAATGAAAAGTTTGCCAAGCGCTGAATTTATATAAAAAAAAAACTGGTGGCCCCCTTTGCTTTACATAGTACCTAATCACACAAAATGCTTCATTTGACTAACAACTATCCCCTCTAAGTTACACATACAATTATCTTCAAAACCGTTAAAGTGGCTACTTCCTCCAATATCATAACAAATTACTTCCAAAAAAGTCCAAGAAACATTTCTTAGCTTCCACAAAAAATTCAGTCACATTCGTTACAATTACCTCAAGCTAATCTACGCACAGCATAAAGCTTCGCGACGTTTTGTCACTCGGTAACTCCGGTAGATAAAACCTTTATTGCCTACCACGCTTATTTATACACAGAACTCTGGGTCACATTTATTAAAATGGTGATAACGTTATATTTATTGTCTCCTTACCTCCTTTAGTCGTTGTTAGCACGCGACTGCCGGATTTTGGTAGGTTAGCTAAACGTTATTAATGTAAAAAAGCTTGTCAAGTGTGAGGTGAACTCGGGCACTGAGGGTTCCATACAACATACATATATTATATTAAAACCTCAAACTTTGAGGCTAGTCGTCGTAATGAACTGGACGCAAAACGTGACGAGCGGAAGGCCAGACCACCTATGGCCATACACTATAATTACGTCTGAGAGGTGCTGACTTGTAGTGAGTGCGGCCGCGCATTCACTGCAAAAATGCGTTACGTCACGTACGTAGAGCGCATCAACGACGCTCTCAGCGTTAAGAATCAGTCGCTGTAGCCGGACACGGCGAAGAGATGATATATTAAATCACGTCTATACCTCACGGGGTACATATTCTTGGATGACAAGATCATAAAGTTCATATTTAACATGATTGAGGGCTTAAAGGTGAAAAGGGGAATCAAAATAGTGATGGGATTTTCGCCCATTCCCTCGATGGAGTTTCACCATCAGTGCGGGAAGAGAAGCGACTGGTACCTACTCTATTATTTCTTTGTTTCCAGAGCAGCGTGGAAGGTTATCTAATAACTCACATTAATAATAAATTAAAGGATAAAGACGTGGTTTATGTAGTATAACAAGTTAAAATGAAATTTTCAAGTTTTTATTGCAACGTTCGCATCCAAATCTCATAATGGTAATGTTATTCTTGTTTCTTAAGGAGTACTCGTATTTATTCGAATACGTTCTTTATTAAAAACTCATTAAGTGTACCTATTAGACTACAAAGCCAGCTAAATAAATATATATATATATCTAGAATACTTATGAACTAAGAACATTTGAGAAATGTAACTCTTTTCTGGCGGCTATCCGTTAGTCAAAACACAATCTCATTATTCTTGGTTTAATATAACCTCTAAGTAACTTTGAGCAATGAAGAACTATTTGACATGCAAAAAAGGCCAAGTATGCTACTGTCGGAAACTTTCTGGTAGCTCGTAACTCCAAAATGTACAAGTCAAAGTACACTCAGCCGAAATTTATGCCGCCTTTTCGAAGTTCCGTTATCGCCGCTATAAATTTGAGTTTGTTCCTTATTTTCGCGAGCAGAATGTTCGCGAAATTCCCATCCCGGTTTTATTTTTGAATATAATTGAATGCGACTTAGTGAGCGCTTTTCAGGCTTATTATTTATTAGGCGATTTCAATGTTGATAAATAATTGCTTTGCTTATTTTTTAATTAACGGGGATGAAATTTAATTATGTTCACAATGCCTTGTTTTTTTTTTATCCCAGAAAAAAATCGCTCAACGAAATCTAGGAATAAAAAAATCTTATAAGTAGGTACTTAACGAAAAACATACTGTCTAACTAAAACATGTCTAAAGATATCACTCATGTTCAACAATTGGCTAGTTTCATAAAAATGATCATAATTTTGTAACGTTTGGACAAAGTTAAAATACTACACTAAACCTAATAATATCCAGAAAATATCTTATCTAAAGTTCAAATCTATCCAAAATCATTTCCATGTAGGTAATTGATTTTAGTTTGTAATAAGGACTTCCACAAAGTAACGCAGGATTCAAAATTTGTATTAAAATACCGTAACAAAGTAGAGCAATTCCAAATCACTCTTAAAAGACAGTCTCATCACGGTACAATCGCCCTCGTTAAAATTTATGTTTTTAATTATCGCCTTTTTCGAAATATCTCCTTTGATAAGTTTCTCGTCATTATCACGTTAATTGACCCACCGCTTTTAATGCGCGTTGAAAAAACTCGTTCACGCTTTGTGCAATTTAAAAAAAAGTTAGACGAAGGTCTGAAAATTATTCTGCTTAATTGGGATGCTGAGAACTGCAACGTCTTTGGAGCTAAATAATTGTAATGTAAAAAAAATGATGGTGAAAAGCCGTGGTAGCCTAGTGGTTTGACCTGTGGCCTCTCAAGCAGAGCGTCGTGGGTTCAAATCCCGGGCTCGCACCTCTGAGTTTTTCGGAATTTATGTGCGAAAATTGCATTTGTAATTTGCCATGAGCTTTTCGGTGAAGGAAAACATCGTGAGGTAACCTGCACACATCTACGAAGAAATTCAATGGTGTGTGTTAAGTTCCCAATCCGCACTGGGCGCGCGTAGGAACTATAGCCCAAAACCCTCCAATACACGGAGGAGGCCTATGCCATGAGGCACGCCGAATTACGCGACAATTTAATAAAAAAAAAACGACAATAACAACAACAACATGTACTTACTGAAATTGTAGCGAATTCGGAATAAAAAGGCTTATAAATAAATAAATAAATAAAAAAAAATGGAAAGGGATTAAGTAGGTACTATTTTATGGAAAAGGTTTTTTTTAAGATCTACATAGGACACAGAGACATGACAGCGGAAAGCGACTTTGTTTTATACTATGTAGTGATTATATTAATTCGCAATTCTCTAACTCATATTATTACTATCATTGTAGTACAACGTCGTAGAGTACGTTATTGTGTCAGAAACTCATGAAGGGTGACTAAATCTTCAAACCGTTAATAATTCAATGGCTTTCATTCAGCCTTTGTTGGTTTCTATGACTCATGGCATGCGAACTAAAAATAATTCAGTAAACATTCATTCATTTATTCATTCATTGCAAAGTCAAGTACATATTAAAAGGTGTTATTATGAGATTAGTAGGCAAGTACATGACGCCCTGCAAGGGCACACAATAGTAATTTATCACTAAAGTCAAAAATTATTAATTAACAATGTCAAAAATACAATAAAATTAGATGTCATGCCTTATAAAATATTGATTAAATCTGTGAATTATAAAAATAAAGTTAAAGAGTTGTAAAATTTTGATTATTGACAGAGATACAGGGAAAAGGGTAATGTACAGTAAAGATAATAAGAACAAACGCATGTCAAGTTACCCACACCATTAATATTTTAGTTTATAAATTAATTATTCAAATCAGGATGTCAAAGAGTATTTTCATTTGGAATTTAAATTTAATTTCATTTGACTAGCTCTGTAGTATTATCATTTAAAAACTCATTAACTGTATAGTAGCACTTCTCAATTAAAAAGGTCTTCAATTTGTTTTTGAAAATGCTCATTTTCAATTCGTTTCTTAAGGATTCTGGGATTTTATTTGCTATTTGGACACATTTATATTGAGGACCCTTTTTGAACATTCAAAATGCTGCTAATCTTTGTTCACTCTAGTGAAGTACGGTTTCTTTATCAAATTCAAACCCATTTTGATACTTTCTTTTTGTGATAATAGTGATGTCTTAGATGTGGCTTTTGTGGGAGAAGAAAACTGCACTAAAGCAGGCCACGGACACAAGATAAAAAAGGCTATCGATGACATCGATTGGAAATAGTAAACGCAAATAAAAGTTTATAATTTTCGTCATTATAACTACTAATAGCTGATGACAGCGACTTCGTCTGCAAAGAATTCGTTTATCGCTATCCCGCGGAAACTACGCAATTTTCCGGGATAGAAAGTAGCCTACGTGCTATTCCAGACATTTCTCTATCTATGTGCCGAATTTCATCCAGATCCGTTGGGCCGTTCTGGCGTGATTGAGTAACAAACAAACATCCATCCATCCATACTTTCGCATTTATAATATAAGTTAGAGTTTGATTATTTTATAGGCGATGCGGCTGGAAACCCAACACTATTTTTGATTCTTTTTTCCACCTACACGCCTACAATCTTGTTATACGTGCCCTGTTGTTGTTACTTTAGGCTCTCTCTGCCCCGTAAGGGATAAAGATGTGATTTTTGTATGTCTGTATGTATGTTTAAAGTAACTCCGTGAATCAAAGTCACCCCAAGTTACGGTAATTGCTCGCTATCGCAATGGAAGCCAGAAACGATCCGATTGCTTACGTATTTTACATCGTCTCGTTGGCCTTACTTTACAGTATGAACACACGAGTCACCGAGCGCTTTCTTGACTTATATAATACAACATTCTTTACCCTGTTACGGTAGCGAAATTGTAAGGACCACCGCGAATATTCGTATAAAACAATAGCCATTATACCGATGATAAATTAGCGTCTTTATCACAATGCCTTGGCTGAAACTACAACACAGTCAGCTGCGTTATTTTCTTAAAAAGGCGACGCCAATTTATTAGAGCGGTTACATTGTTTCGCACTATCAGCTTAAATGGTGCCAAATCCTGATGCCAAGAAGTGTTTCAAGTGCTTCCAAGGATTCCAAATTTAAAAAAACGGGTAGCACTTCGGCAGTGCCGGCAGAAGTGAAAACAGCTTAGATTAGATTTTAATGTTGTAATCGATGACGCTCAAGACGCGTACCTTACTGGCCGCTTACAAAAAAAACGTTCGTATTATCTATATTGACAGACCTCGAACAATGTGCCGATGCCCTAGTACTTTTGCTCCACGACTCAACAAAAAAACACTTCAAAAATCGAACGTGATTCATTCGTATCTACGGTACGGTATATACAGATTACTAGCTTTTATTACTAAAGCTTCTGCCCGCGACTTCGTCTGCGTAGAATTATACATATATACCTTTCTCTTGAATCACTCTATCTATTAAAAAAGCCGCATCAAAATCCGT